>JAXQGX010000457.1:0-14747 GCA_037040455.1 Irpex sp. P115-07
GCTACTTTATATTGATAAAGTTGTCTCTTTCAAAGGTCTAAGGTATTATACATCCCGTCCAAACCTATTCTTTCATTAATATTCAACGGTCGTAGTATAATGCGCCTGATAACATCCTCCCATCAATACTGAGAGCCCCAAGCCTGCCCGACGTCATCACGAGCGCAGTCAATTTGAATAGTGCAGGTGCCATGTGCTTCAATCTTAAAGGATCTGGACTTTGCGATTAATCGCGATCATCGATCATCCCACAATCAGCGCCTCGCGTCCTTGCTGCATGTCACCGCGTCTGCCATATCCCGATCGCTGACAACGCCATCAAAGTCTCCGATCCCTCATCAAATAGCAATTTGCGCGTTTTTGCAGAGAATACCTGTATACTACTACAATGCTAACTCAGAAATAAAATGTACAACATTATATATCGCCTCTTGCTCGTCATCCTCAAGTGCACCGTCGTCTTCGTCACTGTAATGGTCGCTGTCACTGTCGCTGTCAACAAGTGCGCCGTCGTTATCACGTGCACCGACCTCTGTGTCAATGGGATGATGTGCGGGCATCATAGGTACGTCTTGCAGATCCTCTGGAGGCTCGGACATAGCAATCAGTCCTTCAAATGGGTCCTCCAGGGGTTGATGCACGGTAGATGGGTCGGCATGAGGTGGGTTGGCAGCGGGTGCGTCGACGGGGAGTGGGTTGGCAGCGGGTGCGTCGACGGGGAGTGGGTTGGCAGCGGGTGCGTCGACGGGGAGTGGGTTGACAGCGGGTGCGTCGACGGGGAGTGGGTTCGCAGCGGGTGCGTCGACGGGGAGTGGGTTCGCAGCGGGTGCGTCGAAGAAGGGCGGGCTGGCGGCAAGTGCGTTAACAGAGGAGCCAGTGGCAGCGGGCGGGTCGGCAGCAGGCAACACGGTGGTGCCGAGACGCACGCCCACGCCTTTCACGCCTGTAAAACCCTTCAGTGAATAGACTTGGTTGATGCGTTTGAGGAGCCGATTGTTGACTTGCTTGCGCCGAGTGATGAAATCCAGCACCGCGCCATAGAGCGGACTCCGGTCACGCTTGAGTTCTCGAAGTACACGATCAAAGAGAGGGCCTTCGTCGTGGATGGCGGTGTGGAGTCGGCGGACCTCTACATTGAGTCGGTTTCGCTCCTCCTCGGCGCGAGCGAGCCGTTGTCGGAGTTTCATGAGTTCGCGAACGGCTGGCTTGCTCCATTGCTTGTCACGAATATCGTTTCGGGTGTCTTGCAGGAGAGTAAATTCTTCGAGAAAGTTGAAGCTTGATACTCGAGACCAGTCGAGAGCGGGACGAGGGGGAGTGAGACGAGCAGCAGCTTCGTTGTAGGACTTGATGGCGCGTTGGATAGTCTTACAGCGAGTTTGCAGGGACTTCGTGATGTGTGTTCGCATATGATAGCCTAGAAAACTAGTCAGCACTATTTCTATGTAGTAAATGAGTACTTACTAGTCTGTGAGACGTTAAGCTTATGCAGCTCAAACAGCCGTTTGATCACCAGCTCCTGGAGCCTGTTGAGGGCCTGCCGATACTTCTTCTCCTTGAGAAACGTGAGGGCCTCGACGTATTGGGGCGTGGTGGATGTCCAGCGCTCCGTCAAACCCATCTGAACTTCGAGAGCGTTAGCTTCGAGGGTCAGACGATCGTAGCGTTCAATGGCATGTCGGCGTTCGGTCTCGATGCGAGCGGTGTCGTCCTTCGCCTTTCTCTTCCTCTTGCCCGTGGCCTTGCCTTTCCCCTTCCGAGAGGACGACGAGGCTGCTGTGTCCGCCGTAGGTTTGAAATGGAGGAACTGGTCTTGAGATTTATCCACCTTCGCCTTGACGTCGCGAAGGTCTTGTAGTAGCTCGACGTACGCAAGGGCGTGGGGATCGTATTCCTCCTCCTCGCCCAGATGCGCAAAGAATTCAAGCTCTTCTTGCTGCCAGCGGTCCATGTCGTCGTGCGTGATGCCCATCGAAGCCATCGCCTCGCGAAGCCGCTCGTAGCCACCAGTGATGATTTCCAACGCTTGCCGGTAGTTGTCAAAGATGAAGTTGCCTGTGTTCAGCGTCTTGTCGTCGTCCCAGCCCCGGAAATATGCCTCGATGTACAGCCTGCGTCGGTACGGCGACATGTATCGCGTCACGGACGCGAGCTGGTTTGACGCGCTGAAAATACGTTCCATAGTCTCCAAGTCTTCCAGGCCAGCGCCAACGACATTGTTCGGGTGGAATTGCAGCTGACAGGTATGGCAGTGGCTGTACCCATGGAAGGCACACACGCACAAGCTGCCTCTCTTCTCCTCGAAGGCTGGACCGAGCGAGCTGCGTTGCACAGTTCCCGTGAATGCGCAACCTATGTCGTATCCGCCTAACGTATCCTCGCCGATGCATTCCAGCACCTTTGCTACAGTTGCAAGAGGGTACTTAGCCCTATGAACAGATCGTCAGTGACTCGGAGATGGTCTTAAAGACAGGGTACGCACAGTTCTCCGGACTTCACCATATCCATCACCCATAGTATGAGGCCATGGCGGCAGGCGGAGGCGAAGATGCCGGACTCATCGAAGATGGACCACATACGCTTCGTGTCCTCACTGGCGGCACTCTTCCAGTTGTCGACGCACTGCGCAAGCAGCTTCTTGCGTATGTCCGAGGCAAGCTCGCCTGCTGCTTGTGCATCGTCTTGAGCTGGTACCGCCGGGCGATCTTCATCCGCATCTTGTGGCATTCCGTCCGTCGGGTCGCCCTCGGTTGGACCTTCCTCCGAATCTGTATCGCTCTCAGCATCCGACGGGTCGCCGTTACGACGCTGAGGCACAGCAGGCCCTTTCCTGCCTTTCCCGCGGATCTCATTGGCGAAGCCATCGACGTACCCGCGAGAGACGAAATAGCTGCTGTCGTCGAGTGTACGTGTGTCTGCTGCTGTGCGAGATTGTGCGATCGCCATCCTCTTGAGACTGTTGTTGCCGTCCATTGCCCACAGGCGAAAAAAACGAAGAAGCGGTTCACCTTCGAGCTACATGGATATGAGTACGCGTTTACAAGAATACAAAGTCAATTGACTTACCACATAGCAACACGCACGGCATGCATTCTTGACTCTCCAGTCCAGGCCGTCCCAGTCAAGAGATTTGTATATCAAAATCTCGACGTGGCGGATGATGCGGAGGTACAGTTCGAACGTATCGCCCACAACATCGCGCAAGTAGCGACGATAGGGCATCTGTGTACTGTAAGGATCTGCATAAATCAAATAGAGCTGGAAAGCGTACCTGGTAGTAGTCGCATAACACTTTCGCGAACGCCTCTACGCTATAAGAGGCCTTGCGTTGACGTAGCCTATAGAGCAGCTCCAAAGTCTTGATAGACACAGCATATGTTGGTCTGGTAGGGGTTTTCGCAAGGAAGCCATGCTTCATGAGATCGAAGGCGGGGGAAAGACTGCCAGCATCGCGAGTGACTGTTACCGTGACCTGAAGAGAAAACAGACATAACGCGTTTACTGTATATTCTAATGTCTCGGGCGTGACCTCGGTCACAGAATCATCGGCCGGAGGTATCAAGTTGTCGGCAGCAATAGGCCCCGATTCATCGACTACTTCCTCCGCCTCTGGGGGGTATACCCACCGCAGGTACAGCTGGACGAGAGGTTCAAACACTTTACCCCACCCCTCTTGCTCTCGTATGCGCTGCCCCTTCCAGGTCTTGTGCCTCCGCTCTCCACGACGCATCCATCTGTACATCCACCCCATCGTCAGTCTATACATTCGTAAGAGAGCAAGACGGTGACTCACTGTCCGACGGTTCGAATGGTGTCAACGAAAGCCTGGTTCACACCAAGCTCCCCACCCTCCACATCGATATCCTCCCACTCTCCCTCCTCCTGCTCGCGTGGTGGAAGCACGATGGTCTCAGGCTCATAGTCGAGCTGGAACATGTTCTGGACGAGCACATCGCGAGATCTGCTGCCGAGCTCTGGAACGACCGTCAACCGGATTACTGCAGTATGTTAGGTACGAACTCACCTTCCAATTGTGCTCGTATCCTCTGACTCGTCTCAGCACGATCTCTTTCAAGGCCCTCTCTCCTCGTCAAGTCTTGCACGGAAGCTCTATGGACCCCGCGTGCTTCTGGATGGATTACTTCTTGTTGTACTCCGCGCGCGAGTTTTGTACGATGCACCCGCGCTGAGCTGCGTAGGTTTGACTTTTTCGCTTTTGGCATTGCTATATGTTGATACTAATGTATATCTGTAGATGAGATGCGGCAGAATGAGCAAAGAGAGTGACCGAACGAGTCGCAGTGTCGTCGAGTTGGACGACGGACGCAACTCGTTTGGCGCGACCTGTGAGTGCCTCGATCTAACCTAAGTGCTGCACGCGAGATTGACCTGACACTTGCTGCAATCTGCTGCAGCGCTCTACCAATCTCTCGCACAACCACATACTTCTGCAACACTCCATCTTCAATCATGCTCCCAGAAGACCTGCACGTTCCCCGTGTCAATTCAAAAACACCTTCAAACAAATTATCGGTCTTAGTTATGGGCAGTGAATCGAAAGACGGCTTGTATTCGTTTGCAAAGTAAGTTAGCCCGTCGGTTCAATCGATCTCAGCTCTGATCTTCCGTGAAGTGAAACATGGCCTCTACCTCACGTTACAGACGACTTCAAGCCTATCCCCATGATGTTTCTCGTACGCAGCAAATGGGAGATTGATTTGCTAGAGCCACTTCGTGAACACTTCCGCGCGATGCGTCGTTTCACGCCAGAAGTACAGGCTCAGACTGTGCATGCCATGGCTCAGCATGCACTTCATCGAGGGTTGTTGAATTCCGCAAGATATTATTATCCAGTGCTAGGCGAGGTGGGCCATCCCCAGTTCATTGGGATGATTTGGTACGTTCTTTTAAGATGATATCCGCATTCTACCTAAGTTACATTGTCTAGGGCCGATGTATACTCGTTCCTATATGCTCAGGTAGATCCCCGTCCCCTCCCATGCAACGACCTATATCACGCGGTGATGTACATGATCTTACGTCGGCCACCACCTTTCAACGTCGCTCCACCCACGAAGGAACTCATCGACTTCGTGGGACTTGTAGACTCGCTGAATGACCCGAAGGCAGTCGACAAGGATGCAATCCGACACAGAATATCTCTCGCATCGGCTACTATCATGGGCAGTATGTCTCGTACCCCTGCTCGCAAACGTCGCTCCTCCCCCAACTCTGACTTGGAGTCGAGTTCGTCTTCGTCGGAGGGAACCACGGCTGCACTGTCCCAGCTCAGCATGGACGTACACGAAACGCCAGACGAGACTACAAGCCCCTCCAGGCGACATGTACCCATTGGTACACACCTCTCCACGCAGCCATCGTCCGGTATCGGAGAGAGGGCCGAGAAGGCTCCGACCGCGCATACGCCTGCTCGACACTCTGTGCAGGCGACTGTGAAGACTTCGACTACTCGCACAACTGCTTCCCCTCGTCCGCTTCCGACAGTCCCTACGCCTCGTACGCCCTCTACCCCTCCTGTGCACACCACCCATCGCGAGCATCGTGCACCGCGTGCACCACGTGCACCGCGTGCGACTCCTTCACGTCCTACCCCTCCTAGTGGGACGTCGTCAGCATCTCCTGCACCGCAAGCTTCCTCAGCTCCTTTCACACCGTCTTCTGCTAGCAAGGGCAAGAGCACAACGCGAGACGACGTGTTCACCGACAACGTTCGGCGTGGCGATAGCAACATTGAAGAGCCTGATAACTCCACTGGGCACACTGACCGGTCGGGTACTGCGAGGAACGGTAAGCACTTGTCTCTGGCTGCCGGTGAATGTTCAGCAGCTAACACACATGTAGTCCGAGGAGAGGGCAATGCACGTCCTCTCGTATACATCAATCTCCGTAATGAATATGGCGTCATCACCGAGTCAAGGCTGACAGCTCCGCCCGTGAATCCCGCAAGGGTGCCCTCGCTAGGCGCAAACTTTGATCACTTCGTCGACAGGCTCGGGTATAACGATGAGTATATCTACAATGCCTACAACGCGGTGGTTTATTCGACTTGCCGGGAGCAGTTCGTTTGCTCACTCGCCACCACTCTCTGTGTTCAGGAGGCGAGATTCCTGTGGGACATTATTGATGTTCCTGACGACTATTCGACGCGCGTTCGGGACCTCACTAGGCCGTGAACTCTGTCTCGTTATGTGAATGGTATTGCTTAGTTAGTTGAAAACCGCCGCTGAATTTTTCTTGATGTCTACAGTTTTTGGTAATCCTCAATATACGTGACTTGGTTGATTGTGAACTGAGCGTGCGTTTATTGGGGTCACATCGCGTCTGAGTTTGTTCAAGCAAACCCCGACGCGAGTTCCTTTGCTCCCTCCTACGAGCCCTCTCTCGACTCCTCTACAGTGTACACTCATGGTTGTTATTAGCAAGAAGGCCCAACGCTACCTCAGCAGCAATCGCGGCCTCCATACCTCAAAGTCTCGTGTCCCGTGGCGGCATAGAACGAGGGCGAAGAATCTTCAACAGAAGAGCTTGACACCCGCCGAGAAACAGCTGCGGAATAACCAGAGGAAAGAAAAGAACCTACTCGTCAACGCCAAGCTTGACGCTGCCTTGCTAGACGTGTGGAAGCGTGCGGAGAGCCTCCACGAGGATCTTGGTACGTTCAGCGTAAGGTACTGGTATGAAAGGCTCCTCCAGCATTCTACCAAGAAGAAGGGTGCCCGCGCGACTAGTAGATGGAACGCGTTTCTGTCGAAGGAAGTGCGGCTTCGCAATGACGGTACGTGTTCATCTTCAACGTGTTCGCGTTACACTCATGATTTTCGAACTCAGCCCGTGCACCCGGAACACCTCGCTTGAAGGCCAACGCCTTTGTCAAGGAGCTACGTGACATCTGGCGTGGTATGTCCGACGAGGAGAAGACTGCCGCTACCGACGACGATCTCGTTCGACTCGCCGAAGTCAAGGAGTTGAAGAAGACTGGTACGCACAGTGTCGCAATCAACGCCTTTCATGATGTGCGTGGGACGCTTGACGGCATCGAGACACAGGTCAGTCCTGATTCGCGTTTGCGTTGACCTGTGCTAACCAGTTTCACCTATCAGCTTGAAGAGCTGTATAACCGCACGGATTTACAGATGATCTTCATGGCGGTTCGCCCCAACGGCCAGTCTATCGTCGTCCCCCAAGTCTGGACCACGGGCAATAGGGTCGACGATTATTATCTGATGACGAACGGTATGACAATTTCCGACTACGCCGCAGGAATGGAGTCGTTCTTCCTGTCGGGTATGCAGGGTGAGTTTTACATTGAGTTGATTTATTACATGCTCATATTCCACCGTAGGTGCCGCCAATAAGTGCGAGAACGAGATCCTCGCGTTGAAGAAGAAGACCAGCAAGTTGATCCTCGACAAGCTCGGTAAATCTCATCTTGTAATATGTCTATAGAATAAGAACATTGATATATGTATCTACAGTTGACATTGCTCGTCCCGACTCGGTCGGCAAGATGCCCTATGCCGACTTCGAAAGCCGCATAACGGAAAGACTGGGCATCGTGGTCGATGGATGGCCCCTCGACGATTTCCAAGCTCCTGGCAGGTTCAACTCACGTGTTGAGTTGGAGACGCTGTACAACGCGTGGCTCAACGGTACGACAACCTTCCGCCGGATGTCGAAGGCCGAGCATAAGATCTGGCATCAAGAAAAAAAGCGACAAGCCAAGGCCGCTGCCGTTTCAAGCGGCGTAGTCGTCAGCAGCATCCCAACCGACAACGCCGCTGGCCCCTCTCCTATCCCCGCTCCTGCCATCGCCGCCCCCACTGTCGACGGGACAGTTGGTACAGCTGTCTCTTATGATGGTGCCCCTGATCCTTCCGTGGCAGGCCCGAGTTCCATCGTGAACTATGCAACCTCTGCACCTCTGCCGACCCCTACCGCCCTCCCATCGTCGCCAGCTTCCCTGATGAATGTGTTCTCAGTGCAAGGCGACGCCTCCGTGACCTCCGCGCGACCCAAGAAGAAACGCAAGGATGCCGGCATCAAGAAAGGTCCGAATGCTGTGACGAAGCGCAAGCTGGCAGCGCAGGCAGCACAGGCAGCACAGGTAGCACAAGCAGCGCAGGAGACTCAGACTGCACAGACCAACACCGCAGCATAGGGGAGGGGGTTGTCTAGTCGGGCTCTATGTCTTCTTATTGTTTTGCTGTCCCAGTTTTGTTGAAGTATCGCACATCGTCAATAATGCTTTTTGTTGCACTCAAATGCCATGCTCTCGAAGGGGGTAAGACTTGTGTGAGAAGTGAGAACAATTGTACAGATGTAATGTTGGGAATTAAATTACCCCGGTGTCCGACTTGTCAGCCGCGGCGCGCCAAACAGCTGATTGATGGGAGGTGAATTCTTGACACTTCCGCTTAGGGAAATCAACAATTTTATAAAGTCGGGCGCAACAAAAAAGAAACGCGAACGAAGCGCGTGACGCAAATGCGTTCATTTATCACAGTTGGGAGGCACACAAGCTTGAGGGAGTATGTGCTTGCTCAGTGATTGGATGACGGACAGAAGGAGCGGCACGGGATTCTGATATAATATCACTGTAATGACCTTCACAGCAGCTCACCGCAGCACAACGACGTCCGGCAAGCTTGTACCGTCGGTCGAGGATGATGCGACGGAGCAAGACGTGTTAACGAGAAGTACCTCGGGAAAGGTATTACTGATAGCGGTACACCAATAATGACAGGNGAGTGAGGAGCTAGCGCCAGAGGGCGGGAACACGCGTGTCATGAGGGTGTGCCGGAATGATGGTCGGGACAGTTGACAGGAGCAGGAGAGTGCCGGAGAAGGCAGTGGAAAGCACTCAGTATTGATGGGAGCTAATATTGACAGCGGGACAACAGTGTCGACACGAGGGAAAGCGATTACGATAAGGGAATACACCTGTCATGAGGCGAGCGCCGAAATGATGAGCAAGGAGAGGGCGGGACGGTTGACAGGAGTGAGAGAGCGCCGGAGAAGGCCCATATCAACGGCAGGCACTCAGTATTGATGGGAGGAGTTGATATTGACAGCGGGACAACAGTGACGACATGAGAGAAGGCGATTATGATAAGGGGAAGCACGTGTCATGAGGGGAGCGCCGGAATGATGGGCAGGAAGGAGGGCGGGACGGTTGACAGGGGCGGGACTCGGGCGGGCGACGATGGGGAAGGTCTAATGGACGACTGACACTCAGTATTGATGGAGGGAGTCGATATTGATGGGAGGAAGGCGATTATGATAAGGGGAAGCACGTGTCATGAGGGGAGCGCCGGAATGATGGGCAGGAAGGAGGGCGGGACGGTTGACAGGGGCGGGACTCGGGCGGGCGACGATGGGGAAGGTCTAATGGACGACTGACACTCAGTATTGATGGAGGGAGTCGATATTGATGGGAGGAAGGCAACATTGATGAGGGGCTGTCAATAGAACTGGGTCCTGTCACGGTCTGGACCGGCTCACGTCATCTATCTGTAAACGGATATGTCGGACACTTGTCTTGACCTCGTCACACACTCTATATTGCCCGTAGTTCACGATTACCTTACAAGGGAACAGCAGGACATCTTGAATAGTTATAGCTTGTGTGCGGCCCTTAGCAAAGCAAGGCTTATTAGCCTGTCCAAGGGGGGGCGCTGGGCAAGCTAATTAGGCCAGGGGTACGGAAGGTCCAGGTGATGCAACCACTGCAGAACAGAAAGTCAATGGAGGAAGCTTCCACACACTCGCTGCAGGCGTCACCTACCTCTGCGCATCGGCACAGATGCGAGGCACACGGACAGTCTAGCCTCCTCCCGTCGTCTCGTCTCACCGCGTCGCAAATTCCGCTCTCCGCAACAACGCTAGGGTGGGTCGTTCTTTACGTCGGTAGTTGCCAACCAAACCACCCCCGATATTGCTCTAATCTCAACAATCTTGATGCATACGCAGTAGTCCCATCGATAACGCATACTGTGGCCAGCTCCCTCAACGCTATCTCACCACACAATTCGTCAGTCGGTGGGCAAGAACATATGTATTTTTCTTGCAACTGCATCGTGTCAACCCCGTTCCTTCCGAAGCCCGCATTCCAAGCATCAGATCACATCGGGCACATAGCATACGCTAAATTAGACGCGCGTTTCCGCTGCAATCGGGGATGCCCATCTCCTCAGATGATCTCATAGCCACGTGGCGTTGTTGCAGATCACTTTGCCGTCTCGTCTTGACGAGGTTGGCCACCGACGTCCGCACAACACGTTAACATCTCTGTGGCGTTCGCTCATCTGTATCATGAACTGTTTATGTTCTCCGACGACGACGACACCAGAGGCCAAGCCAGAATAGGATAGTAAAGACCTCAAGACGAGACGCGAACACCGGACAACGCTATGATCTTTAGGGCTCTCCTCGTTCCTCTCATCAAGACTACATGTATTTATTTGTCGTCAACGCGATAACTAGTACTAGCCGTCGACGACCTACAGAGTTAGCAAGCAATCGACTCGTAGTCGATACGATGCTGAACACCTCTATACACAGAACCTCACTGGCCACACGCATACACTATACACTTTCGCTCGGTGCTCGAGCCTCCGACGACTCACGAGCTGTGCCAACTTCATAAGGTCAGATCGACACTGTGTCGCCACGACTACTTACTGAACGTGCCTTGACCACCAGCACGTAAGCAGACCTAGCAAGCAATCAGCTCGTAGTCAATGCGATGCTGAGCACCTCTATATACAGAGCATCACTACCCACACACCTACGGTATACATTCAAGCTCGACGAGCTGTGGCGTCTTCCGAGTTGTACTGTAAGACCGATCCCGTAGCACGTAGCTGACAACAGGACCTGATGCGACGACTACTTACTGAACGTTCCTCGAACACCAGCTTGCAAGTAGACCTAGCGAGCAATCGCCTCTCAGTCTGGGTCGATGTGATCCTGAACACTGAATAACTACTGAATATTTATCCATACAGAACGTCGCTGGCTACAAGTGTACGTGCACTCGCATACATTCAAGCTCGGTGCTCGAGCCTCCGACGAGCTGTGGCGTCTTCCGAGTTGTAAGGTAAGACCGACACCGTGGCGCGAAGTCGACGTCCGAGCCCCGATGCGTGGGTACATGTACATCGTTCGACGCAATGCCGCGGCGCATACCGCAATCAGTATTCCCTGCAGCTGGTGAACGTTGAACGACCCGATCGCCACAAGGTTCAACGTTGAACCTTGTGGCGATCGGTGGACATAGGCCTGCAGACGTTCTCCGAATATGCGCATTCGAGAGCCATATGTACTTACCGAGCACCTGCAGTGAAGCGATCAGATTCAATAACCATGGGTGCGTCAAATCATCGCTATTACTTATCCGGATGCTGGCCTCGCAAGCGAGACGTGCTGCGTATGGGTAGCGTATGTACGAAGCTGGAAAACTATCAGGTACAGGCTATCTGGTTGCTGCGACACTGGGACGTCTTAGATTATCAGCAGGGTTAAGTGCACCTAATACTACGTACATGTACATGGCATAATTATTACGTCTTTTGTGTTTTCGAGCTTGAGGATGTATGCAGGGACACCAGCTCTGTAATATGGCGTACGCTTCTCAAACGTCTCGCTCGCTCATGATGCATGATCATGCGAGTTTTGGCATTCGCGGACAACCAGCACCCCCACAAACAGGTTGATCGATAACCAGTAACCGTCCACTCTCAATCTCAATCGAGAGCCTCACGCACAACTCGTGTTTGATCTACTGGCTGTAGCGCCGAGAAACCACCACAGAAGACCGGAGCAAGATCTCTACAAAACTCTCTGGCTCAATCTAAATACAAATCGACCTCGTGTTTGTGGGAGTGGGAAGTGAATGTGGGAAGAGATCAAAAACTGCGAAAATCACGGAGAAGAACCTGAAGAACCTGAAGAAGGCTTGCCTGATCAGGCAGGTGCGTCGACACGAACCGTCCATCTCGTTCCTCATTGACTTGTTTTGCCGGGACTGAATGGCTTGTGGATAGGTACCAAGACTGGGTACGGAGATGTGGATCTGAGACTCGGAGACCGGGGTCAGCCCATTAGTTGGAGTACTAGTAGTACACACCGTAGTCAGTCGCGCATGTAAGCCACCTCAGGTTGTGCGTGTTTATCGTAACATGCTCGGTGTGTACTTATCGCTATCCATACGGCCTTTGGGCGATTCACAAACATCTGTGACTCTGGCCTGAAAGTTCGGTTTTAGCATCAATACGAGACTGAAGACCACGGGCTCTATAGAACGCGTAAAGCACAGCCAATGCAAGAATACGCACTGCATAGACCTCTTCGAACCTGCGACTTCGCGGCGTGCACGGGTTCACCACGTTTACAGTGCCGACTCCGCTGCCTTCGCAAACTACTCGAGTCCACTCATGCTACGTCTTCCACAGGCCAAGCCGCTCCGTTCAGTCGTTCATGATCAGGCTCTTTCAATGGCAAGGAAGTTGTGTCTTGCCGAATGCATGCGTGGAGAATAGCTATCCAATGTGTTGGATCTGTGTCGGGCACCGTCCCCTTCGCACTCTATTTGTTATGTTTAGGTCTATATTCAACTGAGTACGTACAGTGCGTGTGGTTTGGCGAGTACTCACAAGTTCTACTGAAATCGGCGGAAATCAGCTGGTACAGGTACGTCTAAGCACCAGCGTCAGGCTGACGACTCGCTGATATCATTGTATGAAATGTCAATAGGATGCATGTTCATAGAATAGCTACCCGATGTCACGGTGCTGGATCTGTGTTGGACGCCGTGCCCTTCGCACTCCATGTGTTACGCCAAAGTCTGCGTACAACTGAGTACGTACAGTGCGTGTAGTTTCGCGAGATTGGCTACTCAGAAGTACTGATACTAGTATCGGCGGAATCTAGCTGGCTGGTAACAGGTACGTCTAAGCACCAGCGTCAGGCTGACGACTCGCTGATATCATCGTATGAAATGCTGACATTGCATACACACAATACGTCGAGTGCATGTATTTGAGATGCACTGTGCGACATTTTCGGCGACAGCGGCAATCTGCAAACCATTTGAATGTCATTTGAATTGCTGGGAGACTGTATTTGGATATTCATATCGCTTGTAGGCCGTTATGAAGTTCGATTTGTTTTTGATGGCCGTAGCTGGAGTAGTTGAGTAAGCACTGGCAACACTGTCAGGGTAGTGTCGTACGTGGATGATACTGTAGGCAGTTGCCTCAACGTGAGAATGCAGGATACACTCACGTATTTTATCATATCTACGTAGAGCGTCCCGAGCGGCTGCTACAGTGGACGTAGGCGTCGCGCCCACTGGTGCATACCGCAACAACCGTGGACAGTGGGTCCGAAAGGCACGACTTTGCCAACCGGTCAATGAGCAGCAACTGTGACCATACTACCTACGCAGAGCAGATATCAGCGAATCACTCGGACGACAGGGAACAAGCGCGTCGCTTATCGATCTTACCAAGAGCATAATAATTATGTCATACTAGAGGGAATCTTGTCGTTTATGCTTTGCACTTAGAATCAATGAAGCAAGCAACGCGAGGGAGCGATTTGACCGGCGAATGTACCTAGACTTACCGTATCTTTCGCACTTGTTCTTGTGGATCAATGCATACTAAACAACCGTGCTGCGACCGGAGCGTGTAGGTATGTGTCTTGCATGTGCAGACGCGTGGAAACAAAGCACGAGGCGGCTTCCTTCGGAAGACTGGGTGCAAGGGAAAGTTAGTCCATGTAGAGTCGTGTAGCGATTTGATAGGATCATACCTATTCAAACGTCTTTTCGAAGCTGTCGCGCATGTACCTGAAAACACCTGGTGTTCTTGTCAGTGTAGGGCTCACGAGTAGATGCAGGTAAATAACTTGGATTTCACCGCCGTGAGAGGCACGTACGTACGTAGCATGCGCTTGAGCCAGAGACATGAAGCTCTTGTAAGACATGGTACATCCCACGCATACAATCCTGCCGTTGTAGTAGGGAAACCTGAGTGCCATAGTTGTGAACGGTGCGAGGGTGTCGTGCGTGTTCACGCATGCAGAGGGGTGCAGGACGAGTGGAGAAAGTTTGCGGACAAGAGTCGGCCATTGCCACGGAGTCTGTAAGAACCTTGCCATTCGCGGAAACCTACGTCGAGAACTGCAGGGTCTTGTCGTCACTGTAGTAGGGGGCACCATTGAGTAGAGTCATATGGTGGTCCGAGAGTGACATAACTGAAAGCGTTAGACCGCCAATGATGGTGGCTGGTATTGCCGGAAGAGGGATAAACGACGTGAGTGGTGACTCCATGTTCTGGGACCTGCAGGCGACGGGGGATGTTAACGCGCGATATGTGTGTCGGTAAAGCAGCACGGTGTGTCGGGACCTGGAAAACAACGAGGTGAGAAAGTGCGATCAACACGGTAGACGATGTGTAAGAAGTCTGCTGGAGAGGAGTAAGATTGAACGGCTTACTCTACGCTTCGAATTGCCTCAAATGCGAGGACGAACGACGTAACCAGAAGCCAGCTGTAGCGGAAGCTCCTCTGCATGCTGGACCGCCTACTTACTTGAGCACATCAGGGCCAGACCGCCCGTAAGCTAGTCGTACAAATTTGGTCTTGTGCGCCCGAGAGAGAGAAATGCTAACGCAGGGCCAGAGGTAAGCATCGCTAACTTGAAGTACGTACTTACTAAAATA
>JAXQGX010000458.1:0-47182 GCA_037040455.1 Irpex sp. P115-07
TCACATCCACGAACCTGCTCAATAAGCTTCTGATATTCTAGAGCGTAACTATGTAAGCTTCGCGCTTGAGCATCCAGGCTCGATGGCTCTACGTCTTGTGTTCCTGCTGACAGCAGTGTGGGCGTCGAGTTGGGCGTCGGGTCCGCAACGCCCCGGAGTACCTGGGAGACATGCTGAAGATCATCGGCGAGTTGAGGATAGGCAAGTCGAAGATCATCGAGTGGTGTATGGAGCTGAAGCACTTGAGACCAGACGATGGCGCGACTACTCTCCAACCACTCTAAGGCTCGTGAGTACTCTCCCTTAGAGATAGCATAGGCCGTGGCTTCGTTGATGAATGTCCCGAGCTTCGTCACTTCCGCATATCGACCTCGCACGTCATTGCCTAGCCATACTATTTGCGGAATCAGCTCGACAACGCGTTCATGAGCTTGAAGCAGTGTTATGCCCGGCGGTGTGGAGAACCGGTCTGCAAACAGAGACAACAGTGTGACGCAGCTTACAGCTGTACGCAGTCGCTCAAGAGGAGGCGAAGATAGTTGCTGCGTGGCTTCTAGATACGCCTCCAGGGCGAGAGTAGCATCGTCAATGTGAGCATATGGCGAGCGCATCCGCACGGAGAGCAAGAACCCGCGATGTCCAAGCATCATCGTCCGAAGTGGGTGTCCATCTGGCAGTAGTCCGACCGAACGCGTATTACAAACGAGAGCATCCTCCAAATCCTTGGCATCCCCGGCTCGCTCAAACCGCTGTATAAGCGATCTGCCGAGGTTGTGCAACCTCGTCAACTGGTCTGGAGATCGCTCTGGTGCAAGCCCCACAGCATCGGTCTGCAGTGTGATGGCGTTGTCGAGATCCTCGGGTCGACCAGAAACATTGAATCGTGTCTGTAGCAGGTTACCGAGGCTGTCCAGTCGAGCGGACCTTTCGGAGTGACCCTCTGGCGTGAGATCGAGTGCTCGTGTACTCGTCTGAATTGCATTCTCAAGGTCGGCCGGGTCGCTTTTCCGGTCGAATCGCTCGTGCAACGAGATACTGAGATTGCTCAGGCGCGACGGCTTCTGAACATGGCCGTCCGGGGTAAGCTCAATTGCACGGGTCTTCAGCTTGATCGCCATCTCGAGGTCATCGATATTCCCAAGTCGCTCGAGGCGCTGCTGCAAAGCGTTTCCGAGGTTATTGAGACGGGAGGCTTTCTCGGGATGGTCATCGGGCGTAAGCTCGACCGCGCTCCTTTTGAGCATAATCGCCTGCTCGAGGTCTTCCAGCGTGCCAAGCAACTGGAACCTCTCCTGAAGTGAGGTCGCGAGATTTCCGAGGAGATACGACTTATTGGGGTGGCCATCCGCTGTGAGATGTACCGCGTGAGCTTTCATTTGAATAGCCTTTTCGAGATCTTGAGGATCACCAATCCTCTCGAATCGCTGGTGCAGTGAGTGTCCCATGTTGTTGAGCATGGCAGGCTTACTTGGATGGCTGTCCAGAGTGATCTCTGCTGCTTCAGAAGTTAGCAAGATAGCACGTTCAAGATCTTCGAGACTTCCCGAGTATCTGAATCGCTCTTGAAGAGACAATCCGAGACTGTTCAGCCGAGCGGCCTTGTCCGAATGACCCTCCTGGGTGAGAAGTACGGCTTGTTCCTGCAGAGTGATAGCCTTCTCTAGATCATCCACTCTGCCAGTATTTTTGAAGAGTGTATGCAGAGAGATACCGAGATTGTTATACAACGCCGTCTTGTCTAGATGACCGTCCGGTGTCAGCTCAAGAGCACGTGTCCAAAGTCGGATGGCTTCTTCCAGCTTTTCGATGCCTCCCAGCCGCTCGAACTGTACACGCAGTGCGTCGGCAAGGTTACTCAGCCGCGCAGGCTTATCGGTGTCGTTGAGCGTGAGCGCGACTGCGAGAGTCAGAGTAGTAATAGCTTCGTCCAAATCCCTCAAGTTGCCTGATCGCTCGAAGAGCGTACCGAGAGCTAGTCCAAGGTCATTGAGAATACCAGGTCTGCTTGGACTATCGTCAGGAGTCAAACCGATGGAATCACGGTACGACTGGAGAGAGGAGGTCAGGTCGTCGATGCTTCCTCCTGTGGTGTACCGTTGAAACGAGAGGCTTCCTTCCTGCCATAAAGATACATATGGTAGGCGTTCGTCGATTCGCTGGTCGAATGGAACAAATAAGCGTGTGATACAGCGACTCGAAGCGGAGAATGAGCACAGTACTGTACAAGAAACAACACTCACAATATTACTACCAGTCATTGAAGACAAAAGAGTTTGCTTGTTCATGAGCGGTGCTTCGGAAGAGTTGTACCAGTGGGACGAGACCAAGATAAAGAAAACGTGCGTTTTTCTACGGTGAGTCCGACGAAGGGATACGGTAGACGTCGTGCCAATGTGTTCTCCGGTGACGTCTAGCTCTATCCCATGGCTTAGCATCTCCAACTATCGTGAAAGAACTATCGTACTTCACCTGATCGGTGAGACTGAGACTGTGGTCGTCTCTGTCACAGCTCGCGAGTTTTGAGCTGAGAGGTTCTCTTATCAAGGTTTGATGTTAGGCACATGACGCCTGCGTGAGAGGTCTGCACATCAGAGAACCCAGTACATGCGATCGGCTCACATTCAAATCTCCTGCGGCGTCGGAATCATCCATGAGAACTTTGGCAGCGGTGGGCCACGAAGAGAGCTTGAAGGAGTGAGCGCCATGGAGGCGAAGAAGATGCGTCGCCTCGCTGCGGACAACACAGTCTTTCTACCACACGATTGCTATCATGTATAAAATCAGCCTGTGGCGAGAATGAAGAGAGAAGCTTACAGACTGTTGGGAGCTTAGCCTATGCTGAGATTAGTGCGGTTTTGGCATAAGTCAACATCAAGCTCCAGCCTATGACAACTTCAACTTGCATCTCTAGTACATGGCGGATTTGATCACTAGATCAAAAACTCACCGAGCAGCATCCAGGATCACAAAGGACGTATTCCAATGCTGTACAGATAGTGGAACTTATCTGGCCCGGGGAAGTGCCCGTAGACGACTCACGTCAGTTTGGGCCTGCAAATCACTTTATCAGCTTGGATGGTGGCATGTCGATGAATATATAACCAGAGCTTACGTTTGAGTAGGATATTGCCATTCCTCGTGTGTAGCTAAGGTGGCAGCCCAGCCATTTTTCACAGTGAATCGACATAGGACACACCGAGTCACGTACCGCAATGAATACCACGACCGTTACTTGAGTCCGCGTCATTTATCACCAGGATTAGTGGTATCATTCTCAACGGCAGTCGACAGAATAGCACCAGTATGTATAGAAGCGTCCGTGTGAAGGGGTCAGAATAGTTTCAACTCGGCCGACGATCAGTTGTGCAACGTTCAACGTTCAACTTGAAGTTCGAATTTATTCAGTGAGCGCTTCTGGTCATTCGGCACGTTCGGCATCATGTCGCTCAGTACTAGGTAGCGCCTTGGCCACTCACTACTAGAGTACCACCTATGTTTCTTTTCTTTTCTTGTCCGCACTATCTAAGGGAGCACACTCAGCACAGAATGAATAAAACCGACATTTGTGCGTAGCCAAGGATTCGGTTAGAGTGAGTCGACGTCCATCTCCTTAAAGCTTGATTGTCGCCATCATAGCCTACGAGTAGTATTAAAACGTATAACCACGGCCCAACGCTGATATCTGTGCGTAACTATCTTCTACCCATACGACCTAAAAACGTACCAATTTTTTTGACAGGGCAAGTCCCGATTCTGAGGAATGCAGTACCTACAGCGGAACCCTTGGAGACATGTGCTTCTTCCCCAACTTCGTAGACATCCGCTGTTTTACAATTCCAATATGGTCCAAGGACAGGCTATCCCAGACGTAGTAAGCGATCCACTTGAACAAATCGTCCAAAACGATAGTGCCTGTATACTTATCACAGTGACTCGTGTATACAGCCTCAAGTACCCTCACACCTCTCACAGGTCGAACAGTCCTGAATCGAGACTGCTTGGCCTCTGCGACGAACTAATCGACGTAATTTTCAGTCACGTAGACGGCGGGTGCCTGTGTCTAGCCGACGGACGTCTCCTCTCCATCGGCTTCCCTTGGATCGGCAAGCTCCAAAAGCTAAGATTCGCGCCATGGGCAGGAGAACGTGTCATCTGCCTTGGACAAGACACCGTGACGACGACCACTCACCTAACCTCCAAGAACTCGTGAACTATAAACTCATGCAGTCCAAGACCAGAAATTTGACGGACAACCAGCCGCAGCCGCCCGACATGTGCAAGTTCGTCCATATGGTCCGACACGACTTTGCAGATGGGGGCCTCGGCTGCATCCACCCCTTGGTGTACTCCTACGTCCACCGTCAGCTTTCTCAACGCGACAAACACGCCCTCGCGATGCTGATCGAACCCGAGTACCGATCCCCGTACCCGTGGGTGCTCTGCAACCCATCCAAACGCGAGTACGTGCATGTAAACGTCCGGCGTCGACGCGACGATGCTCTACGACAATGGGACAATGCTCTTCAACGGATCGATGCTCCATGCGAACGACGGGTTCTACAATGCCGTCACCCTCGGCCAAGCGCTTCTCTCACGCATCTGCTGGTCGTCAGTCGAGAATACCTCCATGCCAAGATCCTTCAATATCGGCGTATTACGAACCTAGACCGACGGAAGGATATCACAGGAAGATGGCCAAGTTCTATCGCGGGTCGTGGGCGGGTCACCGGTTCGAAGTGACCACTACGGACAGACTGCGAGGAGCGCGGTGGAAGGAGGTGGGCGACCTCTTGTCGACGATTGGGGATGCGCGATATCGTGGTAGCTCGTGGCAACTTGAAGAGGACGCGTACTCGCCTTGACCACTTCAAGACTGTTCAGTCTCAGCGTGATCCGAGTTAAGACGTGGCGTGCATGTGAGATTCAACGATCGATGATCCAGGGCTTTCTCGCTCGTTACTGCGAGTTATGGACGCGCTGAAAATGTTGGTCTTGCAAGCCATCGTACGCTTCGAAGCTCTATACATCTATTTCTAAGTTACTGTGTATCTGTTTGTCAGTTAGTTCTTCGCTCTTCGCCACACATGGTCCATGATCGACGTCTACTCAAATCATAAAAGTTCTTCGCCCCTCCAAACTCTAGCTCACCCTCAAACCGAAGCCGAACGAACCCCTTTCGATTCCGAGTCAAACGGGACAAGCTCCCGCAGCGACACCATGCCAGTACCCAAACGCGGTCATCACGCACTGATAATGCGCGAGGACGGCCGCCAGGACGTGTACGTGGAATATCTGGTGCGAGGAGAGGAAGATGTCGAAGGAGCCGGGGGCGAGACGTTCTGGGATTCTGTTCGCGCTGTTCGAGGAGTCAGCACTAGTTGCCGGGGCTTATTTTCAGAAGGAAGAGTGGAGATGGAGGGGAAAGGGGTAGAAAGAAAGGCAGGATACGCACTACAAAACAGCCCCCTCCAAATAAAGCGCTGCACTCCCAATCAACCAAAAGACGCCCATCTCCTCCTGCAGCGCGGCGAACCCGCGGGAGAGGAGCCCGTGAGAGACGGGGAGGACGCCGCAGAGGCCGAGGGAGACGAAGACTTTTGTGCGGGCGGAGCGGTAGGAGGGGGTGCGGTAGGAGGGGGCGAGGACTATGTAGGAGGCCACTGGTTGGGGAGTTGGAGTTAGTTAAGAGTGAATGAGAGTTGGAGAAGGAGAAGGTGGAAGTGGGAGAGGAGATTGTCAGTGAAGAGGAAAGGAGAGGATGGGTGGGACGTACGAGAACCAGAGAGCGCAAAAAGGGATAGGTAAATCGTCTGGAAGAGCTTGGAGCAGTAGAAGCCGTAGTATATGCACGGGACTACTGAGCCTACTATTAGTACTATCAAGTGGTCAGTGGTTGAAGTTGTGGTAGTGGAGGGGGAAGGGGAGAAGGGAGAAGGGGGAAGGGGAAGGAGAAGGGGGTGCGACTTACTGACTATTCCTGCGTAGTCGAGTCCGTTACACGTCGACGCGACCTACACCTTCCACTGATCAGCACCACTCTCAATCTACCCACGCGCACGCATGCCCATATGCTCGTATCAACAGAGGAGGGATACTCACCGTCCTTGAATGAACCTCACAAGTATGATACGCCGCACTCAACGCCAGACACGCCACCGCCGCAGCAAGGAACACCCCAATGACAGTTGTGTCTGCCCATGTTGCGGTGGGTGTGGGGGTTATGTGGGTGCGTTGGAAGGTGCAGAGGAGGAGGAGGAAGAGGAGGGCGCCCCAGAGGTGGGTGTGGATGTTTACTGGGTTGTGCGTGAGATATGTTAGAGAGGGTGGGAGGAGTGGAAGGAGGGAGGAAGGGGGGAGAGGGGAGGGAGAGGAGGGTACACACCTGTTTCGTTATGCAGATCTAAGACACGTAGAGGATGTCAAGGTTGGTCCTGGATGAGGATACATCACTCGTCAAGAGAGCGTGAACGAGAGCACGCACATCCGAAAACCGACTTGGCACATCCGAGGAAGCTGTACTGGGTCCTATACACGAAGGAGTCCACCATGAATATTTCGCGCCTTATTTGCCAAACCGACGTACCTGCGGTACCCGCTCCTAACAAACTCATTATCCTGTCTCCAAGCCGGGAGCTCCTCGAACCTCAACAACAGAGCCTTCGGATCCCTAGGCTTGTCTTCTCCCTTCTCTTTCTTTCCCCCCTCTCCCTCTACACTATCCTCACCATCTACTTCAGTTGGCTTATCATCAGGATCATAATGAATCCGCGACTGAAAATCTTCAAGTTTATGTAAAAGTTCGGAAGTGGGTGTGTGTGAGGAAGGGTCTGGGTCGTGCAGGAGGGTGTCTAGGAGTGAGGTTGAGGGAGCGGAAGTAGTGGGTGGTCGGTGGCGGAGGTCTGGTGAGTGTGTTGGCATTGCGTACGGAAGCAGGTATGAGGAGAGAAGAAAGTACGCGAGCAGGAAGTCGATCGTTCAATTGACGTCCCCAAAGATCTCGGAGTGAGATCTTTGATGACGTCCTGGACCATGGCGCTCGCAGTTAGACGATAGCAGAACTCTCTCATGTACTTATACCATCTAATTGCAAACTTCCCAGCAAATTGCCCGTCTTTTAGTGCACTAACAATACATTCTCGTCTGCAACAGAATACGACCACGACCATAGCTATAGCTATGCAGTAAGCACTACACTACGTCTCGTACAAATACATTGACTTTGTTTTCATAGTCCATCGTCCATCATCGTGGACCATCAAGCATCCCGTATCTTTCTCCTGCTCCTCCGCATCACCCAAGCATCTGAGTCGACGAACACCTTCCCGACCTTCTTCTGAAGAGGTCATCGCCATCGGACGCGTCGAGCGATGAAGAAGCAATGAAACAAAGTGCTTGAGTGCCCCTTGAAGTCGTCCCAGGTCTCAGCTCGCCGTGGAATCCAAGCCGTATCCTAGCCGATGTCGATACGCTACCACAATGTGCACGTCATCCCGGACTAATGGCAGTTCTTTGGCTCGAGAGGGTGTAGATGCATGGCCAAGCCTAAACGCAGAATCCTGCTACCCAAGGCCTGACGATCACGCCCACCACCCAAGCATAACCGACCCCACAGCGTACGCCACCTCCGCGTTGGACGCGTCCTGCATCATCGCGAGATTGAACAGAAAATCATGCGCCATTAACTCGCACCTGCGATACCCACTCCTCACAAACTCGTTATCTCTCCAAGCCGGGAGCTCCTCGAACGTCAGCTACAGAGCCTTCGCGTCTCGCGGCTCGTCCTCTCCCTTATCCTTGTCCTCTCCTTCATCCGACCCGAGGCTTGTCATCCGGGTCATAGTGAATACGAGATTGGAAGTCTTCAAGCGTGTGCAGGAGCTCATGTGAATCGGATGAGGGGTCTGGGTCGTGCGTGAGAGTGTCTAGGAGGGAAGAGGAGGAAGAAGGGAAAGTGTTTGGTGGTCGATGGCGGAGAGCAGACTGCGACATAGTGCTAGTGGTAAGATGAAGCGAGTGTTGTAGGTATTACTTATGTGCCAACAGGACTGGTGGGGTGTCCCCGGAGGCCTCTTGATGGGATCGGCGCGTGTAACTCGGTGCGGTGAGATCATCGACTCGGATGTCGTCCTATGTACCAAATGCCAGCAGTACACGGCCACTTTTCCGCGCACTCTCAATCACCAACTGTCTCTTTTTGAACATAACCTTACGACGCTCTCCTCACTGTATTGCACTGGAACCATAAGACGACTCGCCACCGACCAAGTGACTATACTCAACGTCCCACTGCCAGTTGGACCGAACTAGAAGTTATACGGATACAAAGTGCGTACTACAGCCCATCAATCGCGGCTCATGCGCTCATAACACCCACGCAGCTTGGGTGACAGGCATCAGCGAGTGTCTACTGCCAGTTCTTCCAGGTCGTAGCGTGGATCTTCTCAGGCTGGATGATCATGTATCTAGCCATGCCTACGTGTTCTTTATGTTCTTGGATCTGTGGTAGCTATGCCGTTATGTCGTACGAGCTGCACACCAGTCCTCGTGATACCCATCCGACCCCCCTTCCGACAATGGTACGTTTCTTTCGATATCCCTCCTAGCACAAGCCGGGCATACTACTACTGTCAGCTCCCCGCTCACCAAATCAACACGATCATAACACCTTGTCAGACCGCAGCCAATGAACGACTTGACTCAGACACGAGTTCAAGTTGTTCCCGATACGAGGCACAAGCTGCCTTCGAGGGCTTTCGAAGTACGTTCTACCAACCCGTTCCACGACTCGGATGTTGCTCATTTATCATCAGCTTGGTCAAGCTAGTGTCCGACACTTGGGTATCTGATCCTCTCCTACACTTTTGAGGATGCTAGCCTAAGTACTCGTCTGCTCGACTTCGCATTCTCCCTTCTTTGCTCTGATTCTCTGGGACCGGTTTTCCTGTGTCGTCAGCACACGCACCGTGACGTTTGGTAAGCCGCTCCCGTCCGCACAGGATAGCTAACCTGCGTAACACGCGACCTGAATGCACAAAGCTTCGGTCGATAGGAGGGCTTCAGAGCCAAAGCCTATGACGATGAAGATGTTAGTACACATACTATACAACGGACACCGGGAACATTTACAAGTACAGCACGAGCGAGGAGCACAGAAGAGACCATTCCAAGACAGTACTAATACAAACACAACTACAATCAGTAAGAAGAATTATGAGCACCGGTATTCACCAGGTAAGTGCAGTCACCAAAATCGCAGCATACTTAGTAGACCATTGAGACGGGCACAAGAAAACACAGAATACTACAAACCAAAGTGGACGAACGGGATCCACCGCACGAAGTCGTTCACTCCGTGCTTCTCGCGCAAAACCTTCATCGCTTCGTGCAGTGCATACGCCGGCTGGAGCTCCTTTCCTGCACGGGCCTGGTCCATCATCACCTCGTAGAACCGCGCCATCACAATTGGTGTGCTGTCATCATAGACAGACCACATTGTGCCGATTACACTCCTGTAGCCAACATTGAGCATGCCTGCAGCTAAGTGTACGGCCTCTTCCACAAGGTCCTCATCACCAGTTGCGGTCTGGCAAGCAGAGAGGACTGCGAGGTTGGCGTTGGGAAGGCGCTTAGACGCAAGGGTCTCAAGGGTGAGTTTTCCATCATAGAGTGCGAAGGAGCTGTTGATTGGGTTGTTTCGGTCTTGCATTCCATGACAAGCAAGATGTATCCAGTCATGGGTAGCCATTGCTTCCAGGACCTTCTCGACTGTCCCATCTGCATCTTCCAAGACTGAAGTCAACCCTCCAGTAAGCGACATCACAATTGCGGCTTCTTCAGCAGTCCCAGGAATAGGGTTGTACCCTGGTGTGGATGGCTGCGCCACCACAAGTACTTGGGGCATCTCATGGGCAGGATTTGACTGTGCTTGAGGTTTGAGGAGTGCCTCAAGGGTGGGGGTGTAGGAGGATACAGCATAGTCCATGATAGTCTCAGACGGTGCACTGTTAGCATGGTAGATGCCAGCAGCATGAAGAGGTAGGAAGGCGAGGGGCCCAGTAGGACACCAGGTAATGTGAGGAAGTTGACTTGCATCTGATGTTGGCTGATTGCAGAATCAGGTTGCACTCTATTTAAGAAGACTAATAAGAGAGGACTCACCAACGTGCCTATGAAATTGATGATTGGTTTGACTACCATAGTCCATAGATCTGCAAGGATCTTGAACATTGGGTCATGTCTCATACCCTTTCCTGGTAGGTGTGCACCTCTGTCTGTGTCTTCATTCTGTGCGTAAGAGCCATCACGAGATCGACCGCGCAGACTTCTTGCAGTGAGGATAGACCAGAGGTCTTTATGTAGTTTTGTGGCATGATCCAGAGAGAGGGAAGAGAGGGGAATGTGTTGAACCTGCACTTCTTCTGAGTTATAGAGGACTAGACCATCGCAACGTGACTGATGCACATTTATAACCGCTACAGGTCCAGATCTGCATGCTCCGGCAAGCTGTGATACGGTTTTGGGCTTTAAAAAGCTTTCAAACCCTTCAAGCTTCCGAACTTGTGTGATCAGCCTGCCATATTCAACTGCAAAGCTATGAGAGCTTTTCGCCTGAATTTCAAGTTGTGTTTGTGTAAAATGAGCGACAGCAGTGGTGGCAGTGGTGGCAGTGGTTGGTGGCTGCATTGGGGAAGTTAAGGGAGTGGCAGCGTGCTGTAGTGCTTGGGAAACATAATGAAGCCTGGAGGCAAGCCTAGGATGAAAACGTTGGAGATTGTCCAGAGGGGCATACAGCTGGAGTATCTGAGACCAAACAAGTGTGCGGCCACTTTCCAGCCATTCAAGCGCCTTGATGGAGTCTCCAGCATCAATTGCAGCAGCAGTGGCCTTGCTAACTATTGAACCAAAGACAGGAAGGTCTTGGGATGTATAGCGACCACGCACACTATTGCCTAGCCAGACACATTTAGGGACCGCACTAAGCTGAAGCTCATAAGCCTGCAGCAATGAGATCTTTGTGGGAGTGTCCAGCAAAGAAGGATGTGCAGAGATCAGCTTAGCATATTGACCTGCTGCACGGAGTTGCTCGACTGGAGAGGCAGAAGTGCACTGCATAGCTTTAGAGAGTGATAGAAAGGAGTTTGTCAGGTCCTCTGACTGAGAATGAGATGAGATGGCACGTGTTTCATATATGATTCCAAGAAGTCGGAGATGTGCTGCTTGAGATGGATGATCTGCGGGCAAGAGCTCTACAGATTGTGCACTGCAGCTGATGGCCATGTTAATATCTGCAGCATTGCCCAATTCCTGGAACCGTGTAAGGAGCGAGCTACCAAAACGGTAGAGGAACAAGGGCTTGCTGGAGTGTCCTTCTGGTAGAAGCTCTATTGCCTGAGACTGGAGCTCAATTGCTCTCTTCAAGGGATCTTCACTTTCCCGTTGCCGAAAGCGGGTCAAAACATTTCCCAGATTATGTAGCCACGTGGATTTGTCAAGACGGCTATCTGGAGTGAGATCTATTGCTTGAGTCCAGCAGGTGATTGCTTGCGCAAGATCTTGAGGATTTGCCTCATTTATGTATCGCTGCTCCAGGCTGTTGGCAAGATTATTCAGAAAAATGGGCTTGCCTGGGTGGCCGTCTGGAGTGCGTTCAACAGCATGCTCACAAAATGTGACAGCTCTCTGTATGTCCTCTTTGTCTTTCAGCCGCATAAACCGGCTGAGGAGCTGCATTCCCAAGGTACTTGTCCAAGCAGGCCAATATGGATGCTGGGTAGGAGTTAACCTGATAGCATGGGACTGGAGTGCAATGGCCTGCTCAAGGTCTTCAATGTTCCCTTCAAGGTTATAGCGCTGCTGCATCAAGTTGCTGAGGTTACTGAGCCAACTGGATTTGTTTGGATGGTCCTCAGGAGTCAGATCGACAGCCTGGTTCTGGAGAGTGATAGCTTTGCTCAAATTTACTGAAAGTCCTGTTTGTCGAAACTTCTTGTATAAATGTACACCAAGGTTATTCAGTGACTGAGGCCTAGACTTGTCACCGTCTGGCGCAAGGTTGAGAGCGCGGGTCTCCAGTGAAATAGCCTCCTCCAGATCCTGAGAGTCTCCTCTCAGCTCGAATCGGTCAGCAATGGCACCTGCGAGGTTGCTCAGTCTGGGAGGCTTGTCTGGGGAGTCATCAGGTGTGAGCGCATGCACCACCTGGCAGACATCGATAGCCTCATCCAAGTCTGTGTGGCTACCTAGGTGATTGAAGCGAGTGCGGAGAGCTAATCCGAAGTTGTTGAGAGTGGCTAGCTGCACTGGGTCACCATCAGGAGTGGCTTCCACAGCCTGACGGTAAGATTTGACATAGAGCTCCAGATCTTCCACAGTCCCTCTAGCTAGGTACTGTGCTCGGGCGCGATTTCCGTTCAGGCGGAATATGTCACCAGGCCGGGGCTCAGACATCTAGTATGATGATTGTTGTTAGCATGAACTAAACTAGCACAAGCAGAGCAGACCTACAGACATATTCCCAAACAAAGGCCACAGGGGCTGATTGCCTGAGCCAGACATGGAGATAAGAGTGTCGAGTGATATGTCTTGTGCTCAAGAACGAGCACAGTGATGCAAAAAGGATGTGTCGAAGGCTCAATAGTAACGGAACACGGAGTTGCAAGCTGTGAACACAGGAATGAGTACCTATTCCACGGAAAATGTGTGGGGATTGCTCTGATACTCACATGTGGGGCAGCGTCGTGGTCTGAGGTCTCAAGCTTCAGCATACTATCGTACTTATGACTCACCGCGCCGCTGGCGTTCAGGCGTTTTCTCGACACAGCCACTACCGGGTGCGAGCGAGCAATGATGTGCAGCACGTCGAGTCAGGCGTGGCCTTCCTTTGCTTCTTGAGAACGTAGGCTGTGGCTGTTGACAGTTTACCGCTGGACTTGTACTCGCGGAGCGCCGTTCGCGTGGGATGCCAGTGTCGTAGTATGAGCATATTTGAATATTGTTCGCATTCGGATAGTTCTACGGTAGCGTTGGATACTATTGAACTTCGATTAAACATCCGCGGCGGCCAATGCCTGCCAGTGATCGCTCGCGTCAAGACAACCAGTATGTAGTCCGAGTCAACTGAAGGGCGAGGCAGCGGTTCACGGCGTCCTCCACGACACGAATGATATTCGAAGCTCGCGCAGCCGTCAATGGAAGATAGAAGACTTGAAACTTCAATTGCGCGTCAGTAATGCATTAAACCCTAATGCGAAGAAGCTGAGACGTACCTTGGGCCCGGCGGTGCACGATACGGTGCAAATATCCTGCAAGCACGCTGGCGAATATGTATGCTTCCCAAGGGCAAGATTCCCTAATGAGTGGATGGTAGGGGATGAGCATTTAAATTACGCTACGGAAAACCAGAGGATTTTATGGCTGTTAGAGTGCTATCTAAAAAAGGGCGTACATACGGACGGGCAACTGTCTTTAGAATCCATGGATAACGGGGATGGACCCTACATTTTTACGCTCCCTGGCAGCCCGGCGGCACGATTCCGGGAGCAGCATCGATCCCTGGCTCAGCTCGCGGGCTGAGCGGCTGAAGTGTTGCCACAAGACGGATCCTCTCGATTAAGCTGAAGGGGTTGACCTGCAGTCCGGATGGCAGATCTACTGCTAGCGCTATGGCCGTATTTGCTGGAGCGACGGTAATGAAAGCAGCGAGTGCACGAAGCGGTATAGCCTAGATCGGATAGCCATCTCGCGAATTCGGGACACCCTCGTCGTTAGTAGGACGACTTCGTTCTTGTCATCTGAGCGGTTGTCACCAACTCTTCTGACCGTCCGAGTCGCCCAGTTAGAGCTTAGACGTAGCTCCAATGTCCCCAAGTAGTGGAAGAGGAAGGCGTCGCCGTGAGAGATCTGTCAATGAGATGACCGATGAACACAGAGGAGATCCCCTCTCTGATAGCAGGGTTATCTCGGAGGCGGAGAATTGATTCTAGAGAGTGCCTATGTCGTGCGTAAGATGTTGTGTGAGTCACTACCCCGACCGCGCGATGTGAATCAACCTACCTCACGCAATGGGTAGCTCCGTAATCCAAGTGTTTTCGGCAGCGTGGTATGAAAGTTAAAGTCAGACTCTCGTGAACACAAGATAGTATCCATCGATCGAAGCAGGGCATGCCCAATGCCTGTCATGGTCGGCAAAACGGGTGGATGAAGGAAAAGCGAAAACGGAGACGGCTGTTCCGGCAGGCGAGGAGCTGCTGCTGCTGCTGTAGCGAAGCAGCCTGCGGTTACAATTACAGGCTCGGCAACGAGTGTAGGTTTAGATGATCAGGGCGCGATCGTGGAGGGCACCATGATATCACAAAACGACGGCGGTACAAGTGTTGGTATACTGTATACCTGGGCAACCAGTAAGTGTTGTCATGCGCCGCAGAACATACGTCTGGTGTTCCTATAGTGCGTACGTCGAGTCTGTACCGGTGAGTTGCATGGTGGAGCCCGCTTGCGCGTGCGAGCCTCCATTCATGGTCCTCGATGTCGCAACATTCGGGGTTAGACACAGCCGGCAGTGGAACTGAGACGGCAGGGCGGTGATCAGCAGCAGCACAATCTCCCCCGCGCGAAGCCTAGAAGCGAACCTACCCAGTGCACATAACACCACGTCCACGCAGTGTGCGCCAATTCTCGAAAGAGGTCTTCGAACATTCCGTTTGTGTCATTACTACAAGCGCAGTCGGTGGGCCTGAAGAGGGTCGATTCAGTACTTACTTGCGCAGCGCAAGGGTGAGAATACATGGGAGAAGGCTCACCTTCGACGTCTCTCCTTAAGAAAGAGACCGCCTTCCGAATCTCCGGGGCCTCAGTGTGGTGACAGAGCCCGTTCCTCTCGGTCTTCAATGTGCACGTTTGAAAGGTACGACCCCATCGTCAAGGATAGACCGTTTCAACGGACTCGGATAGTGGTATAGAGGCGGGAATAGGGCGTAGATTACCAATGAATCGGCTTGGGCAGCAGATGTACATATTTTGCAGATGGTGGATACTCGGCCTGGCTGGAAAGCATGACCAGTGTAGACTCCCGATAGCACGACCGCGGCCATAATACTCGTCTGCGAAATAGCCCACCAGCGTGCATGCACTATCGAATTCGTTCTCTCTATACGCCCTGTGCATCGTCAACGACGGTTGATGACATCCTTGAGAGTATGCAACATACTTACCTGCCCCCGTCTGACAAAGATACCAGTCGACACTCCACAAAGGCAGGAGCACCGACGTCGTCGGTGAAGGCATCCCCAATCCTGACATACGGATACTTGTATTAGTATTCCACCTGTACCGAGCGACCTGTACAGTATCCCGATTCTCGACCCGAGGGCCAAGGACCAGAGTAGGAGAAGGTCGGTCGTCTCGAGCGGGGAGTTGTCTTGGCGAAGTGAGGCAAGTATATTTTTGTGGACGAAAAGCATACGATGGCACGTTATGTTGGATTCGAGCACCAGTGGTCGCCGTCATGACAGGAAGAAAGCCACCTGATCAGGCGCCCAGTCAGCTCTACCCAACACCGTGACTGGCCGATTTACTTAGACTGATCGACAAGCAGACCCGCGGGTCCAAAGCTCTCACTAATTACTGCTACAAAACGCTCACGTATGCTCGCAAGTACTAGTACTAGTAGCAGGTACTAACGATACATTGATCTCGCACCACGCAGTAAGCACTACTTACATCTCGTACAAATACATTGACTTTGTTTTCTGTCCATCGTCCATCGTCGTGGGCTACTACGTCTCCCGTGCCTCTTCTACTCCTACACACCACTGGTCTGCGGCTGTGTGCATCGACGAACGCTCTCCCGGGCTTTCTGTGAGGGAGTAATTGCCCTAGTAGGACCCCTCGTTCGTCGTCGTAGGTCGAAGTAGATGCTTGGATACGCATTCGAACTTGTCCTGCTGCGTGCGCCTTCCGTCGCTGAGTCCTCGTATCCACGAAATCGCGAGTCGAAGGGATTCATCGACTACCTCCAAGCCCGTGAGGGAAGGGGAACAATTGCTCTCCCTCTTCCCCTAGGCAAGACCGACCACCCACGCTCAAGCCCAAACCTGACTCTCAAGGAGCCTGACGGCTCAAGCCCACCTCCCCAAAAGAGCCATAAGCCCACACCCAAGCATAACAGACCCAACAGCATACGCCACCTCCGCGTTCGACGCGTCCTGCATCATCGCGGGGTTGAACAGGAAGTCGTGTGCTAGCAACTATATCCATAATGTCAGCATACTTCTTTTTCTTTCTTGACCAAAGAGCGAGCGGACGAGAATCGGGAGGAAGGGAAGAAGAGGAAAGGGGAGAGAAGAACAAAGAAGTAGTCACACACCTCAACCAACCCAGTATACACCAAAATACCCGCACTAACCGCATCAAGCACCCCACTCACGATGCTCGCACTCGCGCTCCCAGGGTTGTACGACTCTCGTACGCCGAGGCCGATCGCTATGCCGAGGGGGGTTGTGATGCCGAAGGCTAGGGCTGCCCATATCGGCAGGTTCGAGCGTGTGTGGGAGTGGGAGTGAGAGGAGGAGGAGGGGGAGGAGGGAGGGGAGGAGGAGGAGGAGGAGGAGGAGGGGGAGGGGATGGAGAGGTAGGCGAGGCGGGAGCCTACGCCGAGGCCTTCGAATGTTTCTGTGAGCGAAGCGAACAGGTGAGCAATCTACCCTCCGAAGCAAGAAGGGAAGAGATGGAGACACGCACGATGAAAAACAAGCACCACAAAAAGCACCCTAAAGTTCTCCGTCACGGCGAGCGTGAGGCCTATTAGGAAGCTGTGCAGGAGGACGCCGAATTCGAGGATGGCGAGGCCTACTAGGTGGGAGGCTGCTGCTGCTGAATGGGAGGGTGGTATCGCTGATGAGTGGGAGGGGGAGTGGGATGCTATTATTCCTGACTCGAGGTCGGATGAGGTCGGATGGAGGTGGGAGTGGGAATGGGAGGGCGAAGCAGACTCTTGTTCTTTCTCCTTTTCCTTCTCCTTTTCGACGACGGTGATCTCGTCAGACGTACCACCTACAGAAGTTCGATCCATTTGCTTCTCCTTCTCCGTCACGCCAGCATAATAAGGTAACTCCTTCACTACCTCCGTCTCTACAGCTTCTCCAACCGGCGACGGTGACTCCAGATCCACTATGCACGACGACTCGGGTGTATGGGAGTGCTCATGTGAATGAGGAGAATGGGAGTGGTCGTGCGAGGGGGAGATGCCGAGGGCGGCGAGTTTAGCGGTGCCCCAGCGCATGGCGATGAGCTCGACGAGGAATATGGAGAATATTGAGAGGAGGGCGAGGCCCAGTGCGTATGGCTACGTGATTATTCCACTTGATTTTAGTATGTGCCAGTGTGTTTTTTGGGAGTAGAGAGGTGGGAGTGGGAGGACGTACGTATTCGTGCCATGCGGGCGAGAGACATGGCGAGCCAAGCTCCTCAATCGCAGGGCTCAAGAGGTGTATGAACGCAGTCGCTATCTACACCACCATCTCTCATCAGTACCTCCATTCAATTTCATGATTAATCGCGGATGAACGCACGATAACACCAGACCCAAAGTACTTGGCAGTATCAAACACCCCCTTTGGTATCCTCGACCGCAGAAACTTTGTCCGTCTCGACAGCACAGGGAACAGCGCACCGAACGACGCCCCTACGAGAATCACGAAAATGGAGGCGATGCGCAGAGGCAGGTCGGTCGAGGAAGTGGAGTCGCCGCATGTTGTGTCTTCTCTTCGTCGGTGTACCATTTCTATTTTTTTCAACGGGTATAATGAGAGGGAGATGGGAGAGAGGGACCGCACAGGTGGGCGGGTGAGAGTGGGGGGAGGGAACGACTGCGAGGGAAAGAGGACTGCTGAGGAGGGTGAGCAAACGGTGACCGTGCAGGTCCTCTTTGCCATCCTTGTGCGGGCCAATCAGAGGGCAGGAGAATTGCGGCAGGTTTGATCGAAGCGAGATACACGTGGTGGAGGTACCCTCTCGGTCGGCGCTTGTTCGATGAGCTCTCGAGTCGAGAAAGACGGTGACGGGATGGGTGGATGGCCAGGAGGCCAGCTCCACGTCGACGGGTATGAAGGGGATGGCGTAGTTGACTGCGACGTGGTCTGCGATGATAGCACTAGTACTGGCACTCGCTGGCACTCATCAATATTAGTTACGAGCCATGGCCAGGTAAAGCATCCTAGTACACTCTGTCTGCACTCCCGACACCGATTCTCCTTGGCCTCATAGCCCACGACTCCAACTTACCCAACAACCACTCGATATAAAGCTCCATCCAGATCACAGAGGGACAGCTGGCCCCCTTACCCAGCCATGACGTCAGAACAGTTGCACTCACATGGCAGGACAAGGGGATGTATAGTTATGAGGAAGGAGGAATTCGCAGAGAAGATGGCAGACGAAAAAAGAGTTGTCTTCATGGAAGCACAGCAGTGAACTGAAAGGTCCCGGGGTTGAGACTAAAAGATGACCCCGGATCAATCGGTGTCGGTTTATCTCCGAACCGCTTACCTGCTATAAGAGGTAGGAGATAGCACTACTACGCCCGGTCCTGGGTGACATCACTGCACATTAAACATTGCACTGCGACGTCAGTCAGTAAAGATGCGCGACGCAATGCATAGACACTAGCCAGAGTAGAATGAAGAAAACGCGGAACGTCAATCAACAAGGCACGTACGAATATAGAGGAAGGATCTGAGTAGGGACTGGATCAATGTGACACTACGCCGGCTACCACCTACTTATTCTCCAACTCTATAACAATTAATTAGATTTTGCTGCAGGTTCTTCCCATACACCGAATGCGTCTCTATCTTCCCGAAGATTCTCTCTCATCCGAGTCCTGGCGTTCGCACTGGCAGCACCCTCACTATCGGGGAATAAGTATGCTGAGAGATTTCGTCTTAACAGACTTCACGGCTTCCTCCTTAGACACTGGTACACGCAGCGCAGACACTAACAATATCAATTTTTGCCTCGCCATTCACCGTCAGCGACCCAGATATCATACTGGTGCTCTTTGTCCGTTGTCCAGGTCTTGATGCATGATGGGGCCAGCCTGAGGCCAATCGATCCCGCCAATGCGCCGAACACTATCGGTACTGTCACCTTCTGTTGCAATTGCCGCATCCTGGAAGGTATTTGACGTGTCGTTACACTTATCAAAAGATAGGAAGTTCCAGAGTGGCAGAGCAATCACTCGAACGCAAAAAACTGCACTTCGTGTCCGTTCCTTTTCCTTGACGACTGGCTGTACATCCTGAGCCATGCATCCATTCGCTTCAGGCGAGTAGGTCCTGAAGTTGGCAATGAAAAGATATATAGAAATGACAGATGGTGACGGTGATGGAGAGAGAGTTCATCGTCGAACGCAACCGGAGGTCCCGGGATTAAGATGACCGCCGGATCATTTTGCCAGCGGGCGTAGTTGCCATAAGAGGCAGGAGATGGTGCCAATACGCCTGATGCTAAGTGACGTCACTGCCTAGACTTTTAAGGGGCTGCTTTTGTATGGTATCACTGGGGTACTTTATACAAACGCACATCTCAGAAGATACATATTTACTGCACGTCACAAGCTTTGCTAGAGCTTCGGCTCATGCAAAGTTCACCTAGTAGTGTTCGTACGCAAGTACATTATAGCTGTCGCTGTACCAATAGCAAGACGAGACAGCGCCTAGGAGAACGCAGCCATGGCTCTTTCGGTAGAGTTGAGCGTGAGGAGAGCACCTTGAGTGTTTGTGATCAGCTGTTGGGGAAAGTGTCCGAGCTGGGTGGGACCTTCGGACCCGTCGGAGATGCCTGGAGCCGTCAAGACCTCTTGCTGTAGGAAGAAGCTGCTACGAGAAGAGTTGAGCGTGACGTTGTAGAAAAGAGAGCGTACAGTTGGCGAGCATATACGCCTAGTTATTCTGGTTCGAAACAGCATCATTCGACGCGGATTGCAACTGAATGTATGGCTTGGTCCGAATCATACATCCAAATAAGCTGTATCCAGAGAGAATATGTGTTCCGCGGATGCTTGCACAAATATACAAAAATATTCAACATAAGTATCGAGATACTGTGATCCTGATGTGCTATAATGCGACGCTGTGGTTGTCTTCAGGTGCTATCAAAAAAGAACACATCTATGGCCTTTTTGACCATTATGCGAGTACAACACCAATTGAGCAAGACAGAGTTTTACACATTACTAGCGATTTAGGCAATCTGAAACCGCCCAATCAGTCATACTCCAAAATGCACGAAAGGAACCCATCGCAGGAGCCTTTTCTCGTCAGTCTTCTGACGTAGAAATAGTATCGCCTCGTGGAGAGCATAAGCGGGCTGTAGTTCCTCCCCTGCCGCGACCTGCTGCGCCACAACCTCGTAGAACTTCTGCGCGACAATCGGCGCACATTCGTCGCTAATGGACCACATCGTGCCGATAACGCTCCTGTACCCCACGGTAAGCATCCCAGCAGCAAGGTGTACCGCTTCTTCGGAGAGCTTTTTATCTCCCGTAGCGGTTTGGCATGCGGAGAGCACTGCGAGTTCTGCGTTCGGGAGGGCCGTGGACATCAGCTTCGACAGTTTGAGTTTTCCGTCGAAGAGCACGAAGGCGCTGTTGGTCGCGTCACCGTCGGGCGACTGGATGCCGTGGCACGCGAGGTGAACCCATTCATGTGTCCTCATGTCTTCGAGAACGGCGGTAATTGTGCCTTGTGAGCGGCTTAAGGTTTTGCTGGTAGAGAGAATGTTTCGAATGATTGCCACCTCTGTTTCTGTTCCGTAGATTTTCTCATAGCCAGGTGTATCAGGCTGCGAGACGAGCAGAATATTCGGAGTCTGACCACTACCGCGCGGTGGTATACGTAGCCTGAGTAACGACTCAAGCGTAGGAGTGTAAGACGATACTGTATAGTCCATGACGGTTTGGGAGAGTGTCCTATCGTTTGCCTTCGAGTATATTCCAGCAGCGTGAAGAGGTAAGAAGACAAGTGGGCCGGTGAGACACCAGGTAATATGCGGAAGCCTGTCTACGCCTGTAACGGGTGCCTAGATTAGGAGAACGTGGGTACCGTGATGTGCTGCAGCGAAGATACAAAGAATCTCACCAGCTCACGGACAACGTCAATAGTAGGTTTGGCCACCAATTTCCAAAGATCAGAGAGTATACCATGCAATGGGTCGATCTCATTCCGAGTCCTGCCCACTGTGTATCCTCCCCTGTCGAGCTCGTCGTCTTTGTATTCGTCCCGAAAACGACTAAGCAAGCGTCTGGCCTTGAGAGCCGACCACAGTCGTGTTTGGAGCTTCTTCGCGATATCCTCCGAGAAACCGGTGAGTGGTACGTGGACAATTTCGCCTGCGTTATGTAGAATCAGAGCGTCGCATCGAGACTTGTGTACGTTGATCATCACCACTGGGCCTGACGTGCACACTTTTACGAGCTGCGCCAGTTTCTTCGGACGTAGGAAATCTTCGAACCCGGGGAGGTTTCGAATTTGTGAAATGATGTTCTCGTACTCGAGAGCGAGTCCATGGGAATCTTTGGCCTGCGACTCGAGAGAGCCAGGAAGTGGGTCGTACAGCGGAGTTACTGTCCCATCCGGAACAACGATATCGCCCGAGGTGGATAAGGCAATTTTCTCCGGAGCCATGGCGAGCTCGAGTGCTCGGGAGATAGTTGTGAGCTTTGCAGCGATTTCTGGGTGACGTTGTTCAAGACCGTCTAACGTAGTGCGAAGCCGAAGTACTTGGGACCATACGACTGTCCTGCCACTCTCGAGCCACTCAAGGGCGAGGGCATGCTCTCCAGCATCAATCGCATCCGCAGCTGCCCCACTCGCTATCGTACCAAGTAACTCCAACTCGATGATCTCCTCGTATCGTCTGCGGACACTGTTGCCGAGCCAGACCACTCGAGGGACTAGGTCAAGCACATGTTGATGAGCTTCCAGAAGAGACATCGGAGGAACTTTGGAGCACTCGGACTCCGGAAGGTGTGACAGAGCATGTGTATACTCTAGTCCTGCTTTGATTCGCTCGTATGGATGACTCGATGGGTTCTGCAATGCGGCCACCAGGGAATTCATGGCTCCTGTTAAGTCATCAGCCTGTCGATGCGGAGAACGGAAGCGAGCGAATAACGCATGGCCAAGATTGCGCAAGGCTATGGTCTTGTTGGGATGATCTTCTGACGTTAGCCTCACTGACTCTTCACCTAGCGTAATAGCTTGCTGCAAATCTTCAGCACTTCCTGTGAGCTGGGACCGTATATAGAGGGAGCTTGCGAGGTTAAGAAGGCGGGTAGGCCGAGTGGGATGGTCTTGCGGTGTGAGTTCATCTGCAAGAGTCCTGAGCGTGACGGTACGATCGAGGTCAGCGGTATCTTTTGTACGTTGGAAGCGTACATGGAGGCAGTTGGCGAGGTTGTTAAGCCAAGATGGCTTTTCGCGATGCCTATCCGAGAGAAGTTCAGTGGCACGTTCTCCGGACTCGATAGCCTTGTTCAAGTCCTCGGGTTTCCCGAGAAGTCTGAACCGCAAAAGCAGTGACCCGCTGAGGTTCCCCAGCCAGGTAGCTTTGTCCGGGTGGCTATCCGAGGTAGAATCGACTGCGGCTGTCTTCAACGAAATAGCATGCTCGAGGTCTTCAGAGTCTCCCAGGCGCTCGAACCTACACTGTAGGGCCGCACCGAGACTGCTGAGCCAAACTGGTCTTTGTGGGTGATCCTCCGGTGCTAGCTTAATGGCATGGTCAGCAAAAGTAATAGCCTTCTCGAGATCCCCCAGGTTTCCTGTGCGTTCGAATCGGGACTGCAGCGAGTAGCTGAGGTTGCTGAGATAGGAAGGTTTGGCAAAGTTGTCGTCGGATGTCGACTCCGCAACAAGAGTTGTGTGTATGATGACCTCTTCTAGATCTTCCAGTCTGCCAGAGAATTCGTAGCGCATCTGTAGCAAGCCGCACAGATTGTTGAGGAAGACTAGTCTCTTGACATCGCCCTCTGGGGTGAGCTCGACAGCGCGCGTCCCAAGCCCGATGGCCTGCTCTAAATCTGCAAAATCACCTCCGCGATGAAAGTGAAACGACAGCGATCTGCTGAGTCTGTCAAGCCAGAAAGGCTTGTCTGACCTCTCGTCGGGGATGGAGTCTACTGCAGAGGTCATAGTTTCGGTGGCTTCTTCTAGGTCCGAAAGGGCTCCTGTGCGCTGATACCTTGCCAGTAGTGCCGCACCCACGTTGCACATCGCGGATGATCTGTCTAGATCCTGCGCTAAGGCGAGGGCGACGGCACGTTGGAAGAGCTCGATGCAATCCTCCAAGTCTTCCGCTTGACCGGAAGCCCCGTATCGGTCTCGGGCGTGCTCTGCTCGTTCAAAGCAGGACGCGTACGACTCGGGGTTCTCCGCATTATGGACGGCGTGATCATTGCCCTATGCCATTGAAGTGTGCTGAATATACATCAGGGGTAAATTGCAATGTAAAGTGGGGACTTACACCAGTCCCTTGAGTGTCCATAGCAGACGATACCTGATACTCACAATAGATGTAGACTGAGAGACGAGAGAACTCGACGCCCTTTAATGAACGGTGTAAATAAGGTTTGAAGGTTTAGCGATATCAGTGAAACGTGTGAACGACGCACCCTCATTCTATTCAGATGTAGGAGACCTAGAAATCGCGAGCTTGCCTCATGTATCTAATACTTTGAACATTGTATGAAGTCTGGAAACTGGGGGTTAACTGTATAGTTCGTATGCAATACCAACAAGAGACCTACGGAGACTTATGGATGCATGTGTCAGCACCAGTACTGACGTCCTCGCATGGAAAGCAACCATAGAGAAGTGGAGACGCTCTGTAACGATGGTAAAAGAGACGTATACGGTTCCCCTAGCATGCTCTATATCCACAATGCGGTGTGAACCGATGGGATGCAAAACAATCATTCACCGTTTAATGGTTGACACTTACCTCCCACCAGCCTAACTCGTGTCCAGAGTCTGTTAAATATAGTGATTTGACGATATGGCATCAACTGTAGCTGTTATATCCGCGCAATATCAAGCGCGAAATGGCAACACTCTGGGCAGTAGTCTTGCCAACTTCTCTGTCGAGATCGACGGCACTGCTGCCAGCAATTGAAATAATTGGGACATCAATGGTGGAGAGAGCAATCTTGGTTGCTCGTTGATAGGAATATACAGAGCTGTGGTGGGTCTTGCAGTGCTATTGCCGTGGTAGCACGATGGTAGCGTCCAAGTTCGAGTTCAAGTCAGTCCCAAATATTGCCAAGTGAGGCACTAGGGTTACCTCGGAGATTCCCGATAGTGATCCAGGGCGTAAAGCGCCCATAGGTCCCTTACGCAGCGGCTTTGAGCTCACGAGCGACCCTCCTCTCCACAACGTCGACACCGCCGACGACCACGACGACCTCGCAAGTCTCTATGGTAGCAACGATGAGCGAGGAAGGCTATCCATCGTCTTGGGACCACGCAGACAGCGACCCTCAAACCTCAAACCACGGGCACGGATACGACAGAATGCCTCCTTCGCAACCCTACTATTCTCGAGAATCTCTCGACGTTCCCCTCACTCCCACAAAGTCTATTTCTCCCCCGCGCTCGAGCGCAGAATCACCAACAAGGTCTACGCATACAAAGTGGCGAGATAGCTCGATACCAATTGTCCCTAATGGATCAGTTGCCGATACTGAGACCCTGGTGGACTCAAATTTTGATGAGACTGTACTACGAGCGTTGTGCGACCTCGATGTGCGTTATGTACTCTATCATTCTTTGCATCAATGTCTAATACAGTACGCAATGCATAGTGCGGAGTACCATTGCTGCTCGACCGAATAAAACAGAGCATGACATCCTGCAAGGAGGTATCAACATTTCTTAAGAAGCGTGCAGCATTAGAGGAAGAATATGGCCGAAGTATGCACAAATTAGTTAAAGCAACCTCGGAAGCATATACTGTTAACGACGGGAAAGCCGGGTAAGTTCACGCAAAAACATACCATGGCTTCGTGTTTAACTTTCTGCAGTTCGTTTGTGGCAGCCTGGCGATCGTCGCTGAAACTTCATGAGACCATCGCTGATGCACGGATTGCGTATGCCAAGAACCTCAACGAGATGAGCAACGAACTGGTGGAGATTATCTCGAAGACCGAGCAGACGAGAAAATCGGTGCGTCACGCTGATCATCTTCCGTGATAGATTTCTCATGAGATATATTCCTGTTCCCAGACGAAGGATCTTGCTGGTCGATACGAACGTGCCCTCCAGGAAGCAGAATCGGCTACAGAGAAAAGCAAGAACAGGGTAGAGATGACTGCTGAGGAACTCGAGAGGGTGCTTTTGCATAAGGAGGGCGAGTCAGCACGAGACGCAGGATTCCAAGCCCGATCACCAGTTTCCATGGGAGGGAGTGGTAAGCGGGCGATAGGGAAAGCAGTGGCCAAGGGAGGCCTGTTATTGAAGGGCAAAAACCCACAGAACGTTCGTACGACCTACATATTCATACTTGACCGCGCTCATGCTGAAAGTTTCATTAGATTCAACGCCAAGAAGACGATGTTCGATCACGGATGTCGGCTGCATCCGACGCATACCGTAAGAACGTTACTGATACCCAAGCAATACGACAGGAGTATTTCAATTTCCAGTTACCTCGAATACTAAGGGTATGCCAGACCGCATGGAAGTACATCGCCGTTACTGAAGCGTGTCTCGTGACAGGCCTTGCAACAATGTGCGAATGATATTGACCTAGGCACGCAGTATCATATGATACGTTATGCGTTCCTGTACGAGCGGTCGGTACTGAACGATGGTAATACGTTGGCCCCAACGAATGAAGGTATATTGTCCCTTATACTTCGTGACGTTATCTAAATACATCCCATGACCTAGATTCGCCGGGCCTGAAGGCCATCATCGAATCCATCGACAACCGAGCGGACTTCAAGACGTACATGCAGCATTATGCTTTCGCACATGGTGGTATGCACTCCAAGGGGCCAAGACGAGAAGGTCCTCGAGAAGACGGTTACGTACGTCTGTTCTCAGTATTCACGCTTCATATCATGCTTACAGGCTGCAATCGTTTAGCTACCGACGCTCTCAGCAATGGCAACAGCGCATTATCCCGCAGGTTCACCGAACACCTCACACTCGCATGCAGCGGACAAAGGCCGGCCGACGTTCGGTATAGACCTAGCAGAGCAGATGATCCGGGATGACGTTGACGTACCTCCGATCATGGTCAAGTGCTGCGAGGCCATTGAGAAGTACGGTCTAAAGTATCAGGGTGTGTATCGTATCGGCGGTACGCTCGTCAAGGTCAAGGAGCTACGAGAAAAACTAGACAAAGGTCCGTGACGGCTCTCACGGTTATATATCGCGCATTGACTTCGATGTTGAAACTGCTATTTCAGACTTGAATGCAGTAGATTTGGACGCGGAGGAATGGTCGTCCGATATTAGCGTGGTTACTAGTGTTTTGAAGCAGTGGTTACGAGAATTACCCAACCCGCTGATGACATACGAGTTGCACGAAGCCTTCCTCGACGCTGCCCGTGAGTCCGATCACGTATCCTTCAACATCGCTCCGTAGATGCTCATACGTGCCTAGGAAATGACAACGAGAGGTTACGTCACATCCGACTACACGAACGCATCAACGACCTCCCAGATCCCAACTATGCCACCGTCAAATACTTCATGGGTCACCTGCACACGTCAGTTCTCTACTCTATTGCCTCACCCTTCCACGCTTCCCCATTTATCCGCCTTTCAATGGCAATACTGACTCTTGTGATGCTCGTTTGCTGTAGTATCGCCGAGCACGAGGCGGACAATGCCATGTCTGTACAGAACCTCGCTATCGTGTTCGGCCCGACGTTGTTTAAGCAGGCTCAGCCAGGGACGAACGGCCAGATCAACGGTATGGCAGACGCGCCGTTGCAGAACAAGGTACGTTCCGCGTTTTGCGTTTTGGCACACGCCACTCAGAACTGACGACGGGGAAACTAAACTGAAATGCAACTGTACAGGCCATTGAGACGATTCTCGAACACTATCGGGACATCTTCGTCGATGACGAACAGGGACAGGAAGAGTGAAAAGGAAGACGGAAGAGTCAAGACGGAGGCTTTGTTTTGCGCTAAGCAGCCAGCCAGCCAGCACTATGATAATCTATTTGGTACAGTATGCTATGCCCATGTTGGATGACGACGATGATACCCCTTATCCCCTTTCCCCGCTCCTTCTCCTTCTCCCACTAGCTGTTTTTCGTTACATGCAATTGTACTCTACAGACAACCTCTCCACGGTACAAAACGGGCTTTATTCCACTTCACACACCACATTCCTCCATTGTTCACTCAAGGCTTTTTAAATTATTACTACGGTTGGGAATTCTGGAGGAGCTGGGCTCTGGGACGCTTGTATAATCATTATCCACTGTTCTCCTTCCCTCGGTGTACTTGACTTATTGTTATAATTTCCTTGTCCTCATTCAAGCCTCTTATGTCGGTGTTGTTGTCGTCCTTATCATTATTGTCCAACCAATGCGATGCGATGTGAACCCGGAGAATTAGAGTTATATTAATAAATACATGCGCATAGCACAGGCCAGACCGCGTGTGGTCCGTCATGTCGAGTTTCATACATACATTTATCCATTCGTCCCACCCCACCCAACTCCCCACTGCACGCGTGATATAGCAGAGACGGAGCCGAGCGGAAGAGCGTGCAAACCGGCGTGGGAGGGACGGATGAGCTTGTATGAGAGGGCATGAGAACCGGATATACTGATCAGTGGTGAGGGGTATCATATCGTGAGCAACAAACACTTGTGATTCGTCCAAAGGTGGGAAGAAGATGAAATTGGTTGCCGTGCCCGTGTGCGAAAAGCGGTGTGAAAGAGTGGAAGCAGTGTGTGGTGTGTGGTTCGTTCTGGGACGTCCCCGTTTAGCGAGAGTTAGTTGGGTAGTGTGTGTGGAGGTGTACTACCTGTGTGGAGTCCCGTCCCATTTAGCCCTTTAGACATTTCTCTGCCAATAGGACGCTACGATACAATATCGATATGCCTTGTGTTGTGTCATGAAGAACGCCCCAGGTGTGTAGGATGCGGAGCCCACGTATTGTTGCGCCCACGACTCCATTCCGTACCCGAGGGGAATATGATATGTTGGAGGGACGGACACCCGCTCGACCAGGAGCTGCAGAGGACGCGTTCGTCGGAGGTGTTGCCTGCTGCGACGCCGTCGAGGGCTGTGGGTGACAGGTCGAGCTGGTTTAATTCCGGGAACGCGCCTAGTACCGATGTCAGCCCGACGAGGAGGCTCTACCCATCCCGGTCGGTCGTGGGATCCCAATTGGAAGGAAAAATAGACAGACAATGAAGCTGATGAGCACCTGAGCGACACCGGTACATGGAACGAACAAGTACTCACGATGCCGGACATCGCATGATGCAGAGTATGCCTCAGCGCAAGCCTCACCCTAAGATGCTCAATACCGAACAAATGCCGCGAAATGTCCCTCAGCAACAACGGCGTAACCGACATCGAGCTCAAATCCAGCACCTTCACACTCCCCCTCGTCATCGCGATCCTCTCCAGATCCCTATCCGTCACAAACTCATGTCCCACAAGACTCAGACACTGCACCGGGCGTCCAGGTAAGACGGACGCTGCCGTGGGCGCGGAGCCCCGGAAGGTGACGAGCGACGGCAGATCGGAGGGGTGCAGGTGCAGCGGCTCGTAGCAGTCGCCGAGACGGAGGTGTTGGATTGAGGGTGTGCCGGAGAGGAACCACTCGATGGGGGGTGTGGGGTCTGGGTGGGCTTTGATGTTTGGGCTTCCGCGGCCGACGCCGCTGAGGGAGAACACGCGGAGGGCGGGGAACGTGCAGTCTGTGAGGACGCCACGGGAGGAGAACGTCCCGCCCGACAACCCGAACGCGAGTTCGAGGGATTCGAGAGAGGTGAGTGCGCGCAGGGCGGTATTGAGTGCTTGTAGGACGGGTTCGATGAAGGGCATGTAGTCGTGGGGGTTTGAGGTGGTGGTGCTGTCGGTTTGCCAGCGGACGGAGAGTTTCTTGACGACGGCGGGGAGGGCGGCGTAGCGGGAGATGGTGGAGCAGAAGGCGGCGGTTTTGTAAGGGATTGGGGAGGAGCGCGGGAGGGAGTCGGTGATGAGGACGTGTGTGTAGAGGATGATGCCTGCTACGGCGCGGAAGCGGTGGGAGACTTGGACGACGCGGGCGAGGGTGTCGGGTTGGAGGTTGGAGAAGATGGCGGCGAGCATCTCGTTGGGGAGCGTGATCGTGTTCGGCATCGCCTGTCTTTCTATCTGTCTGTCGAAAGAGTACCAGTGAGCGGAGGTGAAAGCGAGGTTTGAAGACGAGACGAGATCGTACTCAATATTATCCAAAGTGTTCAGCAAGACCACACGTCCTCACTATCAACGAGAGGGAGGAGGATGGGGTGGGTGGGATCGCAAGACGATCCGAGCGCGATACGGCAGGGGGCGTGCAAATGTAGTGATGCGGAAAAATTACGGCGACTCGGTGACGTTCGTTGCTGACTAGCGTTCAGTACCGGGATGGCGATGGGAGGACTGCGCCTGCAGGCATGGTGAGAAAGGCAGAGGAATCACCGTTTGATTCCTCTGCCTTTCTCAGCGATGCGTCCGTCCGCTTATAATTGCAGTCCTTGAGAACGCCGCAGGGTGTTGGTATCGATGATGCGCGGGGTTAGAGGTGGATGGTGGCTGGACGAGGAAAGGAATAGAGTGCTCGAGGGCGGAAATGTTGCAGGGCAGACCTCAGGCTGGACATCCCACCGGATCTGCGATGCGAGAATTCACTGTTCAGGGAACTGCCTCCGAGGNGACACTACTGTTACAGTAAATAATGATACACCGAAGATCTCCCGTGGAATAAAAGTAGTGGTGATGAGATGAATGCGATGAGCGAGCTTAGGCTCCAAAGCCGTAGAGCGTGCGGCCGGATCGCTTGAGGGCGTATACGACGTCGAGGGCGGTGACCGTCTTGCGCTTGGCGTGTTCGGTGTAGGTTACTGAGTCGCGGATGACCTGCAAACGCAGTATGAGTATGAGAAGAAGGATAGGTGGGAAGAGGATGCTTACGTTCTCGAGGAAGATCTTCAAGACACCTCGCGTCTCCTCGTAGATGAGGCCGGAGATACGCTTAACACCTCCACGACGGGCAAGACGACGGATAGCGGGCTTTGTGATACCTGAGCGAGAAGGTGAGATGCGATTTGAAGGCTGAGTGGAGGAACATACCCTGAATGTTGTCACGAAGAATCTTGCGGTGACGCTTGGCACCACCCTTTCCGAGACCCTAAGTAGCAAAGGTTAATTAGCTATTGATTATAACGCTAAGCTTCCGACGAAGACTAACCTTTCCACCCTTTCCACGGCCAGACATATCGTTGAAGAGTTAAACTTGAAAAGTGTTAAAGAAGTGTTGAGTCGTGTAGTGGCCGAAGCACAAGTGGTTGCTTGACGAGTGAGGTGAGGCGGGTGAGGGAGAAGTGAGGCACCGACCACGGCTGCGCTCGCCTCTTTATACTGACGCGCACGGGCCCACTCACGTGACGCGCTTGTTTATTCGTGTTAAACGCGTTCATCACGTGAAGTCAACGCGACGCGTCTAGGCGCTGGAGGTATATAACCGGCGGGCACTGTGGCTTCAATCGTTACTTCCTCCCCACCTCCACCGAGTACTTGCCAGCTTCAAACCTCTTCAACCCACACTTCAAACTTCTTAAGCAATGGCTCGTACTAAGCAAACCGCTCGCAAGTCTACTGGTGGTAAGTCTTTCGTGTTTGTTATTTGCTGTCTTCGACGTGCTCACACTTGTTTGGCTTGTAGGCAAGGCCCCTCGTAAGCAGCTCGCTGCCAAGTCTGCTGCCCGCAAGTCTACTGCGGCTGTAAGTGCTCGCCTTCACTTTACTTCTCGACTTCACTCTAACGTTTGTGATTTTTCTCGTAGACCGCGACCGGTGGTGTGAAGAAGCCTCACCGTTTCCGCCCCGGAACCGTCGCCCTCCGTGAAATCCGTCGCTACCAGAAGTCGACCGAGCTCCTTATCAGGAAACTCCCATTCCAACGTCTCGTTCGTGAAATCGCTCAGGACTTCAAGGTACGCTTCTTTCTCTCCCTTCTCTTCACTTCACTGACTTATCTACTCTCTATGTAGACTGACCTCCGCTTCCAATCATCCGCCGTCATGGCCCTCCAGGAGGCCGCCGAGGCCTACCTCGTCTCCCTCTTCGAAGACACCAACTTGGCTGCCATCCACGCTAAGCGTGTCACCATCCAGCCTAAAGACTTGGCTCTCGCTCGTCGTCTCCGTGGCGAGAGGTCATGAGGTGTTGTTGTCTAGTCTTATTCATTAGTTGGTTGTAGAGTGGGATCGACGTGGGGATACGTTGTACTTGTGTTGTATCAGTACTGCAGACTATTATAATTTTTCTTTTGTCTTCTCCGGAATGATTTCGTGTGACTTGTGCCAACCGTTAAGAGGGTCAATAGTATCTACATAAGTACTGTCACTAGTGTTATTACTTGCCCATTTTGAATGTGTGTCGCTCGCGCTGCTCCGCCGTCTCCTCTGTCGCTCTACTTACCTACATTTCTCGTAGCAAGTGCGCCAGGATTCGCGTACGACGATGTCATTGGGCGCTAGTAATCTGGAGGTGACAGACGGTGCCAGTGACGTAGTATGACCGGCATCCCTCCACAACGCAACCATGCATGGTGCATCTCCCGAGCATACATAAGTAGCAGTCGCGCTCACCCTACCGAACATCACAACCCTCAAACATCCTCAGGCCTCAGTACTGCAACCATCTCCCTCAATCACCACCATGTTCACCGCACCTCTGAGAACAGCAGCTTCTCGCTCAACCGTCGTCAACGGTAGACTCGCCGCTCGACGCGTCGCACGCGTTCGCGTTCGCGTTTGTCAACGCTACCAAACGACCAATGCCACCAACGGCCATGCCGTAGGCAGCTCTTCGAGCTCAGGCTCAGGTTCGAGTGGTAGCAACGTAGGAACACACCTCGCAGCTGGTCTCGGAGGCGGAGTGGCTGTTCTCCTCGGAGGTGCGTTCTCGTCCATCTAACCTTAACCGGCAAGCATAGGTCTGACGTCGTCTGCAGCATACGGATACTACCACTTCTCCGGCGCAAAAACCGCCGTCGACTCCGCCAAGTCCGCACACGCCTACTTCCAACAAACCAAAGCCTCCATCGCCCAAAACGCCCCCAAAAACCCAAACGAAGTCCTCCAATGGCTACGCTCCATCGCAAAGTCGTACGCAGGCGTCGTACCCGGCGCGTCGTCCTACGTCGACTCCACCTTCGACTCGCTCGACGAACTGCACGATACGCACGGGGAGGAATTGGAGAAAATATTGCAGGGGGCGTACGACGATGTGAAGGCGATTTTGAAGGATGTGAAGGAGAATGAACAGGTCGATGCGAAGACGGCGGGGAGGCTTGTTAGTGTGCTGGGCAAGCGCGTGGGAGAGCTGAATGAGTTGGGGAAGAAGGCGGGGAGCGATGTGTTTGCGAAGTTGGAGGAGAAGTTCCCGGAGGCTGCGAAGAGTATTGGGTCGTCCTACGCCGATTTGAAGGGGCTGGCGTAACGCGGTGGTCCCGAGGCGAAGAAGCTCGTGGAAGAGTCGATCGCGTAGATTTAGGATATACTGAAGACGGGCGTGAAGGGAGCCAACCCACAGGAGGCGTGGAACAAGGCTAGGGATCTCGTACAGGAGAAGTCGCAGAAACTGAAGGAATTGGTGTGGGACAAGGCGGCGGAGGAGGCGAAGGAGAACCCTGAGGTTGTGAAGCTTCTGAAAGAGAATCGGGAGACGTTTGTGAAGGAGGGTGTTAGCGTGGCGTCGTTGAGGGAGGTGCTTGAGAGGGTGGGGGAGGCTGTGAAGGGGGGGAAGGAGGATGGAGGGAAGGTGGGCGAGTTGGGGGAGTTTGTGAGGGGGAAGGCGAGGGAGGGGCAGGAGAGGGGGTGGGAGAGCTTGCAGGAGTGGGTGAAGGTCGTGCCTGGGGGTGACGAGGTACGCGTTGTGTTCTTTTCCATCTCATTCTTTGTACTTCCTCACTCATTGTATGCGCGAATTGACGTATGGTGCGGATGTGTAGGCACTAAAGAAGATGTCAGACGTGGACATCCAGGCACTCGTCAAGCTCTCGCAGAGCAAGTCGGGCGAGGCGAAGCAGCTGGCTGAGGAGACGTATCGGGAGATATTGGGTATTTTGAAGGAGAAGGCGGGGAAGGCGAAGAAGATCGCTGATGAGGGTGTTGATGAGGCTAAGAAGAGCTCGTGAGGTCGTGAGTCGTGAGTCGTGCGATTTCGCGTGGCAGAAGAACTCTGGATTGTATCGTTCATCGGGATTGTTGTTCGATGTTTGAGTTTTAACAAGCATAATTTACTGTATATTAGCAATGCAATGCCATTGCAACTTTCATCATACGTTGCGGGCAGTGATGTCACCACTGGCAGGCGTAGTGGCGTTATGTACTGCCTCTTATGGTAGTAACTATTGCCACGTAAATTCGGTAAGCGATATCCGTCTGCCAACCTGTAAGTAGCGCTCTGTGTCTGCCTTTACGGTGTTTCTAATGTTTTTCGCTCGACGCTGTGACTCGTATAATTGACATTGTCTACGTCTACGGATTCACGATAATATTTACACCACTTTCAAATTTCAAACTCCGCCACAGAAGCAGCGATTATCTCAATCGCGCTCAGACACGTCGTCTGTGACCATGACAGCAGCATCTGAACTGCAAGACAATTTCGAACTTTGTTAACGTCGAGTTGAGTATTGTTGCGCCCACCTTGTGTAGTATTGACTCCAATTGGTTCAAATCAGATACACCCCTTCCACAGACGTTCAGTCCTCAAGCTCTTGATCTGCAAATTCCTGTCCAAGCTTCAATGCAGGACCCAACCGACATCGATGCACCATCTCTGGGAGAAAGTCGTGCATCTGTGAGGCGAATATACATCATTTGGGGCTCCTTCTAACGACCGTATTGCTTTCCTGGGAGTAGTCCGCCGAGCCCGTACTTCCGTCCGTTGGTGATACTTCCCGCCGTGCGTTGTTCAGGGAGGGCGTAGTTGTATATGAACGGTATGTTGCGCAAGGCGACCTCCGTGACCTCCACACTTCCGTCGATATTCTGCGCTCTGCCGCTGCTCTCGGGCCAGGCGAGACGTCAGAAACAATCCACATCCTCAACTACCTTGCTACAAGATTACACGAGAGATTCGAGCGTCTCGGTGACCAACAGGACCTAGATGAAGCGATCACGCATTTCACCGCAGCACTCAAACTCACGCCAGACACAGATCCCATGAAACCTGGCTTGCTTAGCAACATTGGTTCCTCGCTTAAATCGCGATCTGAATGCTCGGGAAGCCCTGCAGACCTTAAGGAAGCAATCGAGTATCACACTCGCGCAGTGTCGCTGACGCAGGATGGACACACAGACAAGCCGGCTTATATGTCTAACCTTGGTGACTGCTTGCGTTCGCAATTTGACCGTGAAGGCGATCTTACACTCCTCGAAAAGGCTATCGCACTCCAGACTTCTGCGGTCGCTCTGACACCGCGGGGCTATCCGTCCAGACCTTTACGCCTGAATAGCCTTGGTGTCTCACTACAGGTGCGATATGAGCATTTAGGAGCCCTTGCGGACCTTGAGGCGGCGAACGCGGTATTCACTGAGCTTATTGATCTGGCTCAGGACGATGATAGCGGGAGAGTAGTACTTTGGTCAACCAACCTCGCCAGTTGCTTCGAGTCGCGCTTCCAGCGTCTAGGACGCATTGCTGACCTGGAGCAATCGATCTTGCTGAAGACCCGTGCGGTGGATTTGGTACCGGAAGGGCACCCGCAGAAGTCCACTTTGCTGTCCAACCTCGGAAACGCGTTGCAGCTACGATATCGACAAACGGGCGACATCGATGACTTACAGAGTGCGATCTCGCACAAAACCCGCTCGGTAGCGTTGACTTCTGATAGCCACACCATGATGCCCTCACATCTGATAAACCTAGGAAACGCTTTACGACTACGGTTTGAACGCCTAGGGGATCTCTCCGATTTACAAGAGTCAATCAAACATAAGGCTCGCGCGGTACAGCTTACATCAGAAAGGAATCCGGACATGCTTGGATGGCTAGACAGTCTGGCCAATTCGCTAGCCTCTCGATTCGAGTACCTGAGTAACAAAGTGGACCTGGAGGAGGCCATCGCATGTCACAGTCGTGCCATCGAGCTCTCTCCGGACCGTCATCCCCTCAAACCCCATTTACTCAGTCAGCTCTCTGCATCTTTATTATCGCGATATCATCTTCTAGGAGACTCCGAGAGCCTTGAAAACGCTATTTTGTTCCAGACTCAGGCTATCGAAGACACTGACGACGGGAATCCGAGCAAGCCCACCCGGCTCAACACCCTCGGTTGCGCCCTAAAAATACGGTTCAAACGCACACAGCATGGCGACGATATCGGCAAAGCTATTGCTGCCTTTACCCGTGCAGTTGAACTCTCAGGGGATAGGCATCCGAGCCAGGGCATTCAGATATTTCTAACAAATCTCAGCAACTCCCTTTGGGCTCGTTACAAGACTATCACAAAAAACGTGCTAGATCTAAACGAGGCTCTCACTCTTATGAAACGCTCGCGCGATCTCACAGCACCTGGAAATCCCAGTCGAACAACTGCCCTGCTACATCTTGGCTATCTATACCAAAAGAAATTCATCTCATCCCATGGTCATGCGCAGATGAGTGATATAGATAACGCTCTCCGTTCGTTCTCAGACGCGATACGAGAGAAATCTGGTCATCCTTGGCAGCGATTAGAAGCGGGACTCGGCTACGTCAATATGGCCCCCCTCCTCCCCTTTCATCCCCCCAGAATCCGTCCAGAGACTCCGTTGCTGCAAATATACGACGAACTTCTACATTTGGCGCCGCGAGTCGCCTGGCTCGGTCATAACGTATCCAAACGATATGAAGAGATAGCCAAGCTCGGGACGTTAGCGAATAGAGCTGCCGCCGCTGCTATTGCTGCTGGAGAACACACTCGAGCCGTTGAATGGCTCGAGAATGGTCGGGCGATTGTTTGGTCTCAAGTTTTGCAAATACGACCTCCACTCGACAAACTTCGCCAACGTGACAAACAACTTGCCTCTGACCTCGAGCGCATCTCTCGAGCGCTGCAGCAGACTTTGAAAGCTGACGATGAGGCGTACTTGACGAGACCAAAACTTGACTCAAACGCATCTCTAGAAGCACGCACGCGACCTTCCTACAGCCTCGCTCTGGAATTCGAAGCAGTGATAGAGAAGATCCGACGCCTGGGTGACGGCTTTGAAAACTTTCTGCGGCCCAAAACCTTTACGCAGCTCGTCGAAGCGTGTACGACTGGGCCCGTCGTTCTCATCAATGTTCATAAGTCCAGGTGCGACGCGCTGATTTTATACTATCCCGGTAAAGTCGCCCATGTACCGCTCCCTCTATTGAAGGAGGATGTTGCGAAGAAGCTTCAACAGCGACTCTGGTCTGCACTCAAGGAAAGACGCTTGCTTAGTCGTTTCAGGGAAGAATCCAAAGATGGCGAATTCGAGAGGGGAGGACACACAGCAGGCAAGACTCGAAACGAGATTGACCCGCTGCATGGTATACTCTCCGATCTGTGGACGCTGGTGGTTAAACCTATTATTGATGTTGTCAATAAGTCGGTGAGGTTTTTGATCGTACTGCTAGCCACTTGGTCTTTCTAACATTCGTCTGTATAACTAGTCTATCAATAACTCAGTCTCCAACGTGAACGGGAGGCTTCCCCATCTTACGTGGTGCCCTACCGGTCCTCTCGTGTTTCTACCTCTTCATGCAGCTGGAGTCTATGCAACGCACTTACCCTCGCAGACTGTCATGGACCATGCGGTATCATCCTACACACATACACTTGAAGCATTACTAAGACCTCGTATCCAACCGCGCGTCAACGCCAAGTCTCCGAATATATTGCTGGTATCTCAGCCGGACACCCCAGGTTACGGGCAGATATATGGCACCGAGACGGAGGTCAAAATCGTTCAGAAGATTTTCCCTGCGTCTGCTGATATTCTAAGTCGCCTAAAAGGCACCGTAGACGCGGTTATTAAAGGCATGGCGGCGCACGAATGGGTCCATCTCGCATGTCATGGTATACAATCGCCTAACGGCGACGCAACGAAAAGCTCGTTTGCACTTCACGATGGGACGCTTACTCTATCGCAGCTGATGGCCACAGCACTTCCGAACGCCGAGCTCGCAGTACTCTCTGCATGCCAAACGGCTACAGGAGACGAAAAGCTCTCTGAAGAAGCCGTGCACCTTACCGCTGGTATGCTTAGTGTGGGTTACAAGAGCGTTATCGGTACAATGTGGTCTATTAGCGATGATTGTGGACCTATTGTCGCGCAAAGGTTCTACGAGGTTATGGCCCAGCAAGTCGCCGCCGGAGAGGTACTCGAGCCAGCTTACGCTCTACACGATGCCATACGTTTCCTACGCGAGAAGACTGACGAGCAAAAGCTCCTGCGATGGGTTCCCTTCGTGCATTTTGGTGTATGATGGTGGTACAGCTCATTACAGAACTTCTTTCTACTATGCTCAGTAAGCTATCTCACAGGAGGGTTGCTGGATCGCTGGGGCTGGGCTGATTATATATTATACCGATCCCGAGTCTCACTAGCAATCGCACTGGTGGACCCGGTGAATTGCTGACTACTGTATTAATTACGAGCCAGGAGATTCTCGCTCTCTGCTATGCAGGTTAGAAACAAAATCAGCGATCTTCGTATTCATCAGCATGTTACAAAGACTCGTATGAGTGCATATGCATGATACTATCGCACGCGCAGTGTTCGTAAACGCCAATTTTTACGAACACTAGTTTTTCTCCTCTCCCTCAGCTTCAAATATTACGAGGGTGGGCATGTATGTAGTATACTACTAGATCATCACTAATGTGAAAAAACATCCGCACTTTCTGAACTTGCTCGAGTTCACGAGAGGGAATGACTGAAATTCTGCGCAGATAGGCCATGATCAGCCAAGATTTGAAGTGATGCAGGATGTTTCAAGCAAAATAATGTATGATAAGGATGTTGAGTACGTTGAGACGGACTTGAATATGGTACCCGATTTTCCCTATGTCGACGTCTTGGTGGTGTTTACGAACAGTGACCTCCTGAGGGTGACTTTCAGGCAGGTGAACATTCAAACTCAGCTGCGATGCGTTTTACGAACACTCATTTGAGCTGATGGCGCTGCCGAATACGGTAGTTGATGCCATCTGCCGCTTCATGCCGGTGTGACAATTCGTGACGTTTTTACGAACACTAGATGCACTCAACTCTCCTCACTGGTATCCTTCCATGGGTCGCAATTCCTCTCTATAAATGCTGAATAAAAGATATGTTATACTGAATATGTGACGCTATCGAACTGTGTGCTTTTTATCGGCATTCATTCCCTGCCTGTAGAGGAAAACGGAAGGCGCTGAAAAGTTACGAACACTATGCGTACGATAGTACTCACGCGTTTGTTTCTGCCAGTGCCTCAGGCTGGCCACGCATGTGACCGTGACGATCACGCCAATCACAGCCACTTCGCCTTCGATCAAAATGCCAAGACAAGAATTCCGCGCCCACTGCACCTTTGCATCTTACCCTTGATTTTGTCGTACTCGAGATTCCGAATGTCTTTGTCCTGCTCGATGGTGAAACCTTTTGAAACCTGCGAGAGGAGAATGGAAGCGGTACGTGGCAATGCGCTCGGTCACTGCGAGGCAATCCACCTAGGTCTGATTCGCGTATCATAGGCAGTAATATGGCAGGCAGAGACAGAGGCAAGACTTGAAGCTTGAAGCAGGTGGTAGAGATTAACCTGCACCACGAGTCCGCAACGCACGGGCCACGCATCTCTACTACTAAACAGTACGGTTCCTACATTGCCACAGTTGGTCGCGACTCAACTGCCAGTGATTAGCTAACCCAAACTCTGCTTAGATCCTGTGCCTGGGTCACGGTTACCTGGCACACTTTGTTAGTGCGGTGCGCTGATAAAAGGCCCTGTCAATGAGCGCGAATCCGAGTTTGCCTATTTCTTGTTCTTGTTCCTTTTCATCCCACCATCCCTCCTCTCGTGGCCAAACCTTAAGTTGTTGGTGGCTACATGGAGTCTCTCCCGCTGCTCGACATGTCATCCACGAGTGAAGCACTAAAACACGCCAGCAGCACCCACCTATCCAACGACCCCAAGATCCCCAGCTCCGAGAAAACCACAGACATCTCCTCCGTGAACTCGAAAACCTCAGGCTGGAATCAGCTCCAATATGCCTCCGCGCAACGGAGACTCAGCTTGGCTCTCATCCTTCCGACGCTGGCGGTGGTGCTGATCACTGCTGGGGCGGCGTCTGCGCTACTCGCGTGGCTGCTCGTGCATCGGAGCAAGCAGAGTCTGAGGGATGTTTGGACGACGGGGGCGTTTGTGCTTGATGAGGGGACTAAACTTGATCATGGGAATGAGGCTGCGAAGCTTACGGGGTTGACGATCTCATCCGCGGTGGTCAGTTCTTCATTTCTGATCTGTTCGATGTTGTTGAACTTTCTAACCTAGCCTTGATTTGAACTGTGCTAGTCCACTGCTGTTGCGTTGACTGGGCCTACCCTCATGGGCCTGTACGCCTTTCAGGTCGGAAACGAGTGGTTTCGGGCGAGTGTGGAAGGTGGTGCAGATGATGACAAACTACCTGGTCCTGTGCAGTAAGTGGCTCTGTGCCTTTGCAGCGTTACACATCGCTCATTTATATCACAGTTATGGCTTAATGATTCAGCTCTTAGGTGGAGGTGGGCCTATACCGCTGTTGAGGACCTCGTCTTACCTGCTGGGCGACGGAAGACGAAATCGCAACTCGCTTCTTATCTCGGCATTCGTTATGGCTATCGTTGTATTCATTCTTACACATGCCATCAGGTCAGCTTCTGCCATTGCACGAATCTGCTGTTTTACTCATATCTTACCTTTGAACGCTTGCAGTGGTGCCGACCTGTGGCTGCACGGAACCGTCTCCGCTATCGCTCAAAACACCACATCCCCACTAACCACACCTCCAGCATACGGCATCGGACAAGATAAATGTCAACCATACCCAACCGACCCAGAACTATACTCACAACGTATACACCGCTGTCTATACGACGCATCCGGCTCCGAATGGGCAAACTACTCAGCCAAGACGACCGGCATGGTGATCGCGGCCAACTCCTCGACCGACATCAAAGTTATCACGCTCGCAGACGCAAACGACCTCTCTGTCTTAGTGCCATTCGAAACAGACCCGAAAATCGCATTCAGTGCGCCCACCTTTGGTGCGCGTGCGACGTGCCAGTCGGTCAATCCGCTATGCCAGTCAGGAGGAAGACCGACGCCGGAGAATTGCACCGGGTTCCCGGAGACGTTCCCCCCGATAAACGACACGACCAAGTTCTCCTCCTTACCAGGCGCAGGCGAGAGTAAAGTATACCTTCTGTCGTCCAGTTGCGACAACTGCACGCACCTGGACCCCACTGGCGTCCTCGGATCAGGTCTCCTGAAGAATCCGCTGAACCAGTACAACATCTGGATGCAGTTCGTGTGGATGGATGATTCGGACGAGCCGTTCATCAAGGATGACCCGGCGAGCGACGCGGTGGCGAACGCCCAGAATTGGGCGTACATGCTCGCCAACTGCACGCTCTCGTTCTACAACGTCACGCTCAACTCTTCCCGTGGTAGCTTCTTCCTGCGGGATGAAGTGCTGACGGATCCGGGTATCTCTGATGGGTTTGCAGGTCCTACGCAGCTTGGACATTTTACCCATCAGCTGATAGCGAATACCCAAGGCGCGCTCCTTACGCTCAACTCTACCGACCGGGCTATGGCTGCGTTATCGCAGGAGCTGTCCCGCCTTGCTATTGGTACAGCAGGAGCTATCATGGACTTACGCCTAAACACGACCGAACAAGAACTCCTCGGCGAGAACCTCGTCGGGTGGTACCCCATCGCCCCCGTCATAACCCTCCTCGCCCTCCTCTACAGCTACGCCGTCCTCGCACTAATCATCTTCGCCCGCATCGCCCTATTCACTCGATCCCACCTGATTGAAGTCCCAGGTGGCGAGCCGGTGTCGTCCCTCGAGTTGGCGGCGATGAGGTTGACGAACCCGTTGACGTTGGTGGCGGCGTTGTTTGTGCCCCCGGTGGGTACTGAGGATGCGAAGAAGTCAGTAGTGACGGATTCGGTGAAGATGTTCCCGGAGGATGAGAAGGCTGTTAATACACGGCTACGGGTGGGGTTGAGGGGAGATGGGAGTGCTTTTGGGGTTTGGGGTGATGGTGTGGTAGGGGCTAGTCCTACGAGACTTGAGGGATGAATATTGGGGTATATTGTGGACATTATATTGGACTTCGCTCATCATCTACTCAGCACTGTCTTGCGTCTTTTCATAGCTCATTGGCCCTGTAATTTATCACGCTGTATATCATCTAGGTCGGCTCATGACACACAATGGACTTAAATCTACCACACCTTGATTTTTCTGAGCTTGCCTGCTGCAAACCAAGAAGATACCCTGGGATTCTGGCCAGGCACGCGTTTCGATGCCGCTGGCCACACATATGACCGCATCGTTTGCGGCACGTGGCTCGGCATCCGGCACAGCCGCCAATTGGCTACTCGCCGCCGCCGTTGTTTGCAGACTGATGATTGTCGTTCGACGCTGACCACCTTGATTTGCTCACTCTCCTTACTTGTATACCACCACCTTAGAGGATTAGATCATACCAAGGACATCTGTGAGTGGTACACGATGTTTGCGTTACACTTTTCGCTCATGTTGTCATATATTTAATCAATATCTAGAATTGTCTCCAGGAACCAGTCCTTTGACGGAGATTTGAGAGGACTTGTTGTACTCACGAAATCGACTTTTGGTCCACTAAATCATACGAGGCAATACTGCACAAACTAGGTCTACTACGCATGTGCCTTCGTGGTCTCGGTAAACTCTTCTGAAGGCCTGGCATGTCTGCAACCCCATCTTCGACCACTATGTCACTCTATAATCTCTCTCGGCGGATCACCTTCCGTCACATAGCCATCATTGCTTTCTCCTCCATCCTCTTATTCACATTCTACACCTTCTCCGACTGGCCGTCTTCACGACCGAGCATGCTAGACGATAATGGCAGTCAACGACCTCTACCGCCACATGCACCCCGTCCTCCAATACCTCCCGCGAACCAAGATTCCAAACCCTCACAACCGAGTTCCGAATGGGCTCAGAGAGCACAAGAAGTCAAGGAAGCTTTCCTCTATGCTTATCGAGGATACGAGAAATATGCTGCTCCGCACGATGAGTTGTTGCCGGTTAACGGTAGTTACATAGACAAGTGCGTAACAGCACCTCTGACTTTCGTGGACTATGCTCATTTTGATCCAGCTTCAATGGATGGGCAGTCTCAAGGGACGATTCCCTCAGTACAATGCTGTTGATGGGGCTCCATGACGAGTTCAGTCGTGCATTGGTCGCGATTGACAAACAGGAATTCACCCTTCCGCATCCCATCCCAGGAAGACCTGTGTACACTCCCTTCTTCGAAACTGTCATTCGTCACCTCGGAGGTCTTCTATCTGCTTATGCATACTCGCATGAGCCGGTACTGCTGAGAGCCGCTGACGACCTAGCAACGAAACTTGCGCCTGTGTTCAACACTACAAGTGGTTTGCCTGCTTACGGCGTTGACCCCGATACGTACGTTCTGCACATGTTGTGTTTTGCCTTTCCCTAATCATCTGCTAGTGGGGCTGTGAGCCCAAGGCGCGAGGCTGTAGCTGCAGAAGTCGGAAGTTGCCAGCTGGAATATGCATATCTTGCTCGAGTAACCGGAAAGAAAGAGCATTACGACCGTGTACGCCATTTTAAATGTTTCTCGAGCTGATCTTCAACTCATGGACTGCATATTGTAGACTGCCTCGATCATGAAGGCGATAGCAGAAGTCAATCTCGGGCAAGTCGGTATGCTTGCGCAAGACTTCGACCTGAATACCGGTCAACATATGAAAGGTACATTCATTGCGGATCAAAGCTTCAATGTTTTAACTTATGGGATTCATGCAGGTCATATCAGTGTCGGAGCGGCATCAGATAGTCTGCACGAATATCTGCTCAAGCTCTACCTGCTCACAGGCCAGACCGACCGAGTTAGCTTGGATCTCTGTACGTGTATCTTCGTGTCATATCCGATTGATATCCCATATTCATATTTGACACAGACGTGAAGACCATCAACCGCGTTTTGACCACACTGTTATACGTGTCCCCGAACCGCGGACTGCTCTACGTGACAGACGCCACCCGTGCAGATATGACCGGCGGTCCTATGCCCACACACAAATTCGAGCACCTCTCATGTTTCCTGCCAGGCCTCATCGCACTCGGAGTACACACCCTCCCAGACAACGCATTCGACAACACGCGGCCCATGGGTCTCACGATCCAAGACGAAGATGAAGTACTGAAGTATAACTGGAAAGAGCTACATATGATCGCGGCGAGAGGTCTGGGTGAGGCGTGTATCCAGATGTACGAGGACCAACCGACGGGATTGGGTCCTGAGGAGGTGCAGTTCCATGGGGATGGCGAGTTGTGGATTCGGAGGATGCGTGAGTGGAGAGTTGGCGGGAGGAAGGGCAGTCCGCCTGGTATTGGGGCGAAGGGGAGGATTGATGGGAAGCGTGAGGACTATATTCTGAGGAAGTGGGGGTATTTGTTACGTCCAGAGGTACGTAACTGCGAGATCCTTTGTTCATATCAGGCAAGTTGAATAGTAGCTAACGATACTATTAATTCTCTTAACCTAGACACTCGAATCAGTTTTCCTTTTGTGGAAGACCACTGGGGACGAGGTATGGCGGGAGCGAGGGTGGTCCGCTTTCCAAGCCTTGCAGAAACACACACAAACACCGTACGGCTACTCGTCGATATCGAACGTCTCGCAGCTACCAGTGAAGTTCCTCAATGAGATGCCTAGGTAAGTGCCACTCATGACCTTGGCGCACCACAACACTCACCTGTTGACTTTCACTTTCAGTTATTTCCTCGCAGAAACGTGAGAACTTTGCACTTTGACTTCCATTGTTCCTGAGCTGGGCTGACGTCGTTATTTGTTTTGTTGCAGATTGAAGTACCTCTATCTCCTATTCAGTGATGAGGATCTCGTGCCACTCGATCGTTGGGTGTTCAACACCGAAGCTCATCCCCTCCCTGTTATCGAATGGACTCCATGGGAACGTCGCAAATTTAATATACCATGACTGCGTCATTGGATCTTATAGAACGCTCCTAGATGTGATGAATCCATAATGTCCACACGATATTGCGAGATTTCCGATATTTTGCCTCATGGAAACGATCGGTGAGTCAGCCTCACTACAGTATGATGGAACGTGTTCCGTGTTGCCATAAAAAGAAACCGCGAATGAGTATAAATACGGTCGCATGCTGATGGGATATATGTTGCTTCTTAACTTCCATAAGTACCCCCGCCGTCTCACTCGACATCCTGTTCAGACATCTGACACGCGCACTACGATACAATCATGGGACAGTCGTGGATGTTGTGAGTGGCACTCATCCTGTACTGGACGTGGCAAGCACTAACCATCCTCATTTCATTTGCGACTAGAGTCAACCTAAGGTATCTCTGCGTGGCTGGTGGCGGGTGTAAATTGGGCGAAATATTCTGCTCCGAGGGGCTACAGATACATATCCGCCATTTCACTCGGCCTGCATGGTCTGAACAGAGCAAAGCCGAGCTTTGGTGCGTAGTCATAAAAGATATTCTTGTTCGTTATCTAACATGGCAAAGCCTCAAATATCCTAGAGTTGCACACCGTTCAGCAAGCCCTCAGTCGAAGCTACTTCGCCTTGCCGATGAGCTTCTGCTAATGATATTCCGTTACATCGATAGCCTAGCAGACGCTGTATGTCTCTCTTTGGCGGACGGCCGCTTGTTCGCCATTGGCTTCTCTACAGTGGTCAAACTCCAGTCATCTGCATACGCGAACTGGGCCGGTGCCAATGTCGTCTGTCTGGGCGACTATGCGTGCGACGATGACCTGCCTGCGGCCATTATAAAGAAAGCGAAGGCCTGTATGAAACGCTGGCCTATGGAGGATCCAGAAGATGATCCGGAAGATGATCCGGACGGCAAGTTTCTGTACGCGGTCAAGAACCACTTTTTCGAATTCAAGAGGGGCATGGACACCGCCGGGCATTTTCGAACTGTCGCAGAACTCCGAGACCTTGGGCAAGACAAGGACGCCTTCAAGGAGATGATGAAGCCGAGGTATGACTCGTCTCATCCCTGGGTTCTCTGCAACTTGTCCAAGGGGGAGTACATCCGCGCAGACGCGGTTGCCAAGTTGACCAACAGCAAAGGAGATACCCCTTTCATCGCCAACGCAATCCGACTCGATCACGCACTACTTTCGCGCATATGCTGGTCTTCGGATGGTTCTATCGCGATGGTAAACGAAGACAACCTCCACCGAGGATCGTGGGCTGGTGATCGCTTTGAGGTGACATCTATGGACAAGATCGATCCACGGATCGACTGGAAAGACGTTAGCAAGGAAACTGTCAAGACCCTTCAGAAGATATGGCGGAATGACTACGGAAAAGACTGGAAGAAGCAGCTTCTGGCGGGCAAAATATCGTGGTGGACCCCTGGTGCTACGTATCATTGACAGTATCGAGCGTATTTGAGCTTCCCAAGTCTGCAGAGTGTAGGCGTAGGTGATAGTACCATGCTGTTTCTCATAGGTTCGTCTACCAACACGACGAATGCCATACTACGATTTGAAATACAAGTAGTTAATTTCCTCGTCTTTCTTCCTTTCTTACATGAGTCTCTGTAGGCACAGTGTCCATGAATCCTCCAAACTTAACTCATGTCATCGGTGCGCAGTATCTAGTACATCCCACAACACAGCCGCTACTGAGTACTGACTGGGATGGTGAGTAACACACAAAGGCCATAGAACAGTACTTCAAGTTCGCGACACATCCTGAATCTTTTCCCTCCAGTGATCACCGTATTTAAACTTCCATATCTTTTCCAGTATCTCAACAATCTCCCCACTAATATCCCGCCACTCTTCTCCTTTCAATTTGTCCATCGTAGTCACTTCGAACCTGTCACCAGCCCATGGTCCACGATGTAAGTCTCCTTCATAATTCATGGCGATCTGGCTGTCTGAGGACCAGCATATACGCGAAAGTAGCGCATGACTGAGGTTTATGGCTCCTTTGATGAACGGTGTTGCCCCATCGCTTTTGGTGAGGGCAGCAATAGCGTCTGCGCGCACATAATCGTTCTTCGATAAATTACAAAGAACCCATGGCTGAGAGGAGTGGTACCGAGGAGTGATTAGCATTTCAAAGGCAGCCTGGTCTTCTTCCAGATTGTTACGCTTGAGATGATACTCGCCAGGTGTCAGGGTAGACTCTGTGCAAGGAATGTAGGTATTGGAGATCAAGAAAGAGAATCCGAACTGAAACGTTTCCGGATTTGAGATCGGCCAACGCTCTAGCGTGCTGTCGACAAGCTGCTGCAAGCTAATGGGGTAGTCGTTATCGCGGGTACAGTCTCCCAAGAAGACAACACGATCGCCAGCCCAATTAGCGAAGACAGACTTTTGCAGGTGGAGGACTCGGAAGAAGCCAAGGGAAAGCAGGCGTCCATCAGCGAGACAAAGGCACACCGCATCAGCGAGGCGATCGACCCATTGGAAGATGATGACAAGTAATTCGTTAGGTAGACCGTCGACGCAGTAAACCAGACGCAGGACTGTCTGAATTATGGGACGTGCGAGGGTGCCTATGGCTATAGACGTAGTAGTCAGCCGGACGTTAGGCACTACGGGAAGAAGAGCAATGCTTACCGGAGTAGGGCCCAACTCTTCTCTGACCAGGAGGGGATGATA
>JAXQGX010000459.1:0-14491 GCA_037040455.1 Irpex sp. P115-07
CGCGGGATGAGGGTGCAGGAATGCAGACGAGGCACCCTCGGGCAGAGGCTTGCCACGGAAATTGAGCAACCCGTTGGCGATCTTGAACGGTGTCGAGCTTCCTTCAAGTATTTGTTGGGTGAACGCATTTCTGGAGTCGCCGATGGTGACAACATTCCCTGTGCCTAAAGTACCAGCATCGATCCTCTTCAATGCCTCTGAAGCACCGATGACTTCGACTGAAAGTTTGTGGTACACGTCCAGGTCGTGCGCGAGTCGTACTGCGGCGTCGACGTAGTACTCGTCGTCCTCGCTAGGAATTACGATCACGATAGGCCGGTTAGATGATAAAATTCTCGATACCCTGCCCGATGGCTGTACGGCCACACCAGCAGGATCGTTTTGTACCTGAATGCCGAATTTTTAGCGAAGTGCGAACCCACATACAGAAGATCGGACTACCTTCCACTCTCCACCTTCTTCTTTGATAAAAACATAGGTATCCTTGCCTCCGGCGAGCTGGATGGGATTGCCTTCCACGAACAGTCGTCTGCCCTGCAAATTCGCAGCAGATTGGACGCTGAGAGAGAAGACGGCTACGTTTCTAGGCGTGACATGTACGCCCTTCGTGTCAGTCTTGACAGACAGCCTCGCAAGATGACCGGGTGTCTTCAGCTTGAGGACTTTGTATCCATGTAAAGAGCCGCTTTCACTAGGTACAGCTACCGTCAGCGTGAAAGATAATGGCCACTGTCCCGGGACCGATTCATCTTGGTCAACGATACGGTCTACGAATGATTGTACTTCGTTATTATCGAAGGCTGTCTTATAGCAGTGCGGCTCTCCTGGATCTTCCTTAAAGCTGTGTTAAAATTTATCAGCCCTGCGTAGTGAAGACATGTGAGTTGATACTGACGTTACGTTTGCGGTGCTATCCCATGTCTTCAAGGTGTCAACCAACGCTCGTGTATGCCATACAGGCACGTTCTCATCCGCACCCCTGGAAATAGCTATAGCGTTGGGTACATTCGCTCAGTGGAGGAGAAACTTACCCATGAACGGCATATACAGGCGTGCCAACGAGGTTCGTCACGAAGAGGTCGTTGTCGTCGGGAGTTAACGAGGTCTCCAGAACAGCCCGTAACGCTGGGTCAATGAAATGTGCAGATCTAGATGGCAAGTTGTATATGATGAACCAAATAAACATACGGCAGAATTGATACGCACCTTGACTGCACCAATGACACGTAAGCTTGAGCCTTGGAGTATGCAGCAACAGGTACAACTATAATAAAGCCATAATGAGCAATTTATCAAGCAAAATACATTGTAGCAGTACAAACCCGCTAGGACCCTGTCTGGATAGCGTTCAGCAACATACCATGCACCTTGACCTCCATTCGAATGACCAAGAAGTAACACCCGAGAATCCTTGGGGAAACTCCAGGCGGACCATTGCGGGTGACGTTCAAGGATGGTGCTGAATGCGGCGAGTGATGCCCAGGCATCTTCAGTACTTGGGCCATGCCAGTCTAAGCCCTGCAGAGATTTTGTGAGGAGAAAGAAAAACAGGTATAACCACAAGAGATTTACCCATGCTGTTCTGCCTGTGGGCATGATTATCCAGCTGTGTGGCTGTCTGGGTGCTTCACAGCCCCAGGAGGGCGTCGTCAGGACATTGAGCCCTGCACCATCTACAAAACATTATGATGAGCAACGGATGGCACAGATAATCCAAACTGTGGACGTACGTAAGAAAAGAAGCGGTGGGTTAGTCCCTCCAGGGAGTGTGGCTTTTGGTGGTATGACCACGAACGGAGTGGGCGTTGAAGTCGCATAGAAATATGTTGCTACGAAAGGCTGATACTCGTCGCTTCCGATTTTCCATCGCGGTACTTGCTTCAACGGCAGACTGATTGGGACAACTAGTTCTGTATCTGCAGCGGAAGTCAAGTGAACTTCCAGCTTTATAAGTTTCTCTGAGAAGGGACCCTTCTGCTCTATGGCCAACGGCACTATCCTAGTCTGTCCAGGAGCCAGCCGCGTGTTCTCCAACAGACGCAGACTGAACACCTAAAGGATTGAGATGTCAGTAGACATAACCCACTAATGATTAGGAGTGCATACCTCTGGGTCGGAGTCAACCAAGGACACTTCCTTGACTGTCCACCAGCCACCGGAGCTACTCAGTCCAATACCTATAGCATCGCCAAACGCCCAATTATCGACGAAATCAGGTAAGATGTGGTGACTTGTCGTTACATGGACGTCATTTCGCGGCTCCTCTACCTGGACGTCCAAATTGATCGTCAATGTCGGTACATCAGAGCCAGACACAGTCGGGTCTCCAAACAGCCGTATCTATCAGATATAATAAGGTGATGTGAAGTCTGTGTTCACGATTTTAGCTTACCTCGTAGTCACCGCTCACGAAGAGGTCGTACACGGTAGGTTGTGTCGCAGAAGGCCGAAGCGGAAGCGGTACTGTGTGAGGCGGGGCGGCGTCGATGGCGTATATGTTGCCTGCGTGCCATTGCGGGACAAAGCCAGCCAGAGAGTCTCCTGTTTCGGAAGGGCGCAGTGCAAAGAAAGATCCCTGTTTAATATCCACTAGCAGATGAGGTGGGTCTTGGGACTCGACGCCAGTGGGAGGCGGGTAAACTGTGATGGACGTTCTTAACACGCTGTGGTGTTGCAAAGCTGCCCAACCTTCTGTGGCTCGCAAGGACGCCCACCTGAGGGATTTGCATATGTCAGAAGATGGCAGGTTTTACAATGGTGCATGATAGCTCACCTGATGTGGGGGTATGAGAGGTTCAAAGTCCCGTTTTGCGATTGTGCAGTGCTCCATCCGACCTCGCCGCCATCAGCGTATGCAGAGGGCCATTTTGCTGAGAAGTCGATGGGCTCTGACACTGCTCACGATGATATCTATTGTGTTGTGTATATGCACGTTTACTATGGGTACTTACGGTTCAGTGGAAAGGAGGGCGAGAGAAAGTGCTGCTCTCTTGCATGAATAGGAAACGGGCCTAAAACCTATCATTGATATGTGGTGAGAAGGGTTCGAGTGTTAGATACGAGGCAGTACACATACATCCCAATCGTCGGACAGCTCGACACGCCAACCAGAACCGGATGTCTGCTGGGACTGCGACTTGGAGGCCATAACTACCACTTGTGGAGGTTCGATGAGCTGATTGTCAAAGGATGAAGACAAAAGAGCAGGCTCTGAGGCGATTGCGAAGTCGCTACAACCAGAGTCACTGCACACTCCCAGGCTGTCTTTATATATACTCGATTCTGCGGTGACTCGCGCATAGGACAATCCTGGGCGAAATACCAAAACAGCGATGGCGGGAACGACCAGTCGCCCCCATCCCATAAGGCGCATCAATATTCGCAATCTGCTTGGTCATCATAGGTCATCATGTATCGATTTATGTATTGTCAGTTCACGCAATATGCAAAGATAAATTGTGGATATCGATGTCACTTACTCAGCAATGAATATTCTACAGCGAGAAGTCACAAGGAGGTCGGGGGCCAAGACAACCGCCGCCGGATCACCTTAGACGCCTCGGGGCGTGTGTACCACAGGAGCCCACAACAGGTCGCCTCAGCCAAGCTCAGCCACCAAGCGCAACTCGTTCTGCTCCTTACAACTACCGTCACCCACCCAGAACTTCAAGATACACAGAAGGGTATCTAGTGCTGCAATGACAGCACAAGCCTTCACGACCTATGGCTGGGTAACCTGCCTTTGGATACTCGTGACATCGTTCCAGGTATGTCCGTTTCATGTCCTCTGACATTGCGACGCGCTGACTTTCTTTTACCTAGGTACGAGCATGTTGAATATACAAGGACTATAAACTCATGTTGTACAGTATGGCTACCACATATCAGCCCTGAACCAAATCCAGGCTGTACTGAGCTGCCGGGGAGCTGAACGGGACGTCGCCATACCCAGAAAGTATGGACTACCGACTTGCATCCCCATGTCCGACGCGACATTCTCCGTTGTAACTGCAGTATATACCGTAGGTGGCCTCTTGGGGAGTCTCGTCGCCAATGTCGTTATGGACCGTTGGGGCAGGAGAGGCGCAGTCCGCGCGAGCGCAGTCATGTTCGCCATTGGCTCCGGCATCATGGGCATGTCGGCTTCTTTGAGTCCTTTGATTTTCGGAAGGTGAGTGTCATGAGATTATTTATTGTGCTATGCTTTGCGACCAACGATACGCTGGCTATAGATTGCTCGTGGGCATCGGTGCAGGCTTCGGACTCTGTGTCGGTCCCATCTTCCTCTCCGAAATCGCACCCACGAAGATTCAGGGTGCAGTTGGTATGTATTCTCAACACATCTGTGGTTTATGGATATCCTCTGTAACATCTTATTCTTAGGTGTATTGACCCAATTTGCCATCGTCATCGGCCTCATGGGCACCCAGGCAATAGGCCTGCGTCTCGCGACCCCTCATGAATGGCGTATTGTTTTGGTTATATCCTCCATCCTTGCTATTGGTCAGCTCTTAGTTAGCCCTGCCATTGTTGAATCCCCAACCTGGCTCCACCGACACGGCCTGTTACAACAGAAAGCCGCAGCATCCCGTAGATTGTGGACTGTCAGCGAACCAACCCGCCGTCGTAAGTTACACGCACTCTTCCTCTGCTATCTCTCATCTTATGCAATGTAGTGCCAGAGTCCCTCGACAGTCAGGATCCTCTGCTTGCTGATGTCGAGCGGGATGCAGAGCATGATGCGCGTCCCAAGGACCCCGAAGAGCACCAGGCCGCCGTTTCCGTGCCTCAATTACTCACTTCAGCGGAATTCCGACAGCCTCTCATGGTTGTATGCTTCGCTATGCTCTGCCAACAACTTTCTGGTAAGCTCGTTACTCTTACTAGTTACTTTTATATTTTCTGACGAGCCTATACGAATTCAGGTGTCAATGCAGGTATGTCTAGATATTCAAGCAGATTGAATTGTCGCTAATGTGTGTCCTAGTACTGTACTACAGCAACGATATCCTCGCAAAGGCTCTTCCCGACCTCGGACCATACGTCTCGCTCGGTATTACCATCGTCAACGTCTTCATGACTTTCCCACCCATCTTCCTCATCGAGGTACATCACAATTCTCCAAATTCTGTTTCTCCTCGCTCACACGTCGTCAATGTCTAGCGTCTGGGCCGCAAGAAGCTGCTAACTCTCTCAACCACCGGCGCCATCATCTCCCTCCTGGGCGTCGGCTTCGGCCTCAACACCGGCGTTGTGGCCCTCGCGAGCATCACAATCTTGACATTCGTGGCGTGAGTACATCTCCCCTCTCTGTCTGTTGTCGGGGAGTGTTGAACAGTGGTGTATAGATCGTTTGCAACGGGTATCGGTCCTGTGCCTTTCGTGATGATACCCGAGGTGTCTCCCAAGCACGTAAGTCGCTATCCTCCCTCCACTTCTGACTTCACACATGCCATCATACTGAACCACCGCAATCTCATAGGCCGTTTCTGCTCTCTCGTCCGTTGGACTCTCATTAAACTGTACGTGAACCCCTTCACTCATAGATACCAACGGCTAACCAGAGCGCACAGGGATTGCCAACTTCCTCGTCGGCCTCGTCTTCCTCCCCTTGCGCAACCTCCTCGCTGGGGGCGACCCACAGAAGGAGGGCAGGATCTTCTACCTGTTCGCCGCCATGTTGGCGTTCTGCACTTTTGTTCTCTTTAGGTTTTATCGGTGAATGTTTTGGGCCGCGCGACGACGGGACGGACATTCGGTGTTCACTAATATTCATTGTTTTGGGTCTTGATGGAAGTACTACTCTTTTGGAATGACGGCAGCGATGGGCTGGTCGTGTGTATAGTATGTTAATGGGACTTCGCGTGATACGTAGCATAGACCAGCTGGTCGGTTTGTAAATAGAATTATCGCTCACGTTCAACATTCAACATCGGGCTGGGATAAGTTTAAACAAAAGGTGAACAGCACACTTACCTAGCGTCATTTGAGGCAGAACATCTCGAAGTGCATTCAAATCCAGGAGGGCTCAGACTCCATATTATACTGATACAACTAGTGGAATTGTCCGTACATATATATCCTGTACGTATGGCGCGGTGTAACGGCCGATGCACAGTAAACTCCCATAAGCAAGTATAGATCAAACTGGTATGTCGAAAAAGAAATCGTGATGCAATAAACAAATAACAAACTCTCGGAACCTACACCCATACCGCCACCACTCTACTCTATCATCATCTTCCCACCCGAACGAACTACCGGTTCCACGACAGGAGTGACATGTCTCCCAATTTCCTAGAGGAGAAGGAGACGCGATGAGTGAGAGATGAGGAGAAAGAGGCTGGAAAGGAAGCGTACCTGGGTCTGATGAGGTGCCTGATGGTGCCGGCGATGGCGAGCAGGACGAAGAGCGCCGCTGTGGCGACGTATGCCCATCCCAAGAACGGGTTCTTGCCACCTATCCACGACACTGTCGAAATCACGACCGACTTCGTACCATGGTACGGCTTCACAGGGTAGTCTACGGGACAAAATTAGGTTAGACAGACCGTAAACTTATTTATGCGCCTGATACTCACTCAGATCAATGACGATTTGGTATCTCCCTTGCTGGAGGTTATCGTTGTCATTGCGCCCCCACAGCTTTGTGAACGTCGGCAAACCGGCGGTACGCATCCAGTTCTGGAAGTGTTCGTCCTCCTTGAGGTTAGGCGGGGGCGTGGAGTTGGTGTAGTTGTTTGGGAAACGGAGCGCCCAGTTGGGAGGAGGGACGATATCTTCGATGTTGTAGTCGGGATGGTCGGTGTATTTGTTCGCTTCTCCTGGCCAGGCGATGCCCTTTTCTGACCAGATATATGTGGTGTCCGGCGAGCTGGTCAATGTCAGGTTGCTGAACGTATCTGCAGTGATATAAGTTTCGGTTAGGCTTGAAAGACGATATATTAGCATCGAAGTGAGCAACGCACCATTGAAGAATGAGTTGGCGATCAACCCGCATGGGTAGACGGCCTTGTCATCAATGGTTGTTATAGGTTTGCAGTCCCCGCTGTTCAACGAGCTTGGGCTGACATAGTCGCCACGGAGCTGGTTAGGGTCAACACTCTTAACATAGCGCCGATGGTTCTGGAAGAAGTTGGTCATCTTGTAGTACAGCAGGACGGTGTGTTCGAGGTCATATGGAACGTCGAATTGCAAGAGACACTGGCGTTTCTGGTTGAAAGGGACAGAATCGTCACTCGAGCGATCGACGAACATGTATTGAGGGGGCGTGATGTTTGCCGTGCGTCCCGACCGGAGACGGTAGTTGTAGCTGGACAGCTCGGTGAAAGCAGTACTTGAGTTGGAGGTTTGGGGCGGTTGGTCCTCGCAATTTGTGTAGTCCAGAGTGATTTCGGTGACCTGTGCGGTCTTGTAAGCCACTGAGCGTCCAAGAGAGGATGATCGACGTACCAGCCCGCTACCCCAGACTAACAGACCGCCTATTGGTGCGAATACAATCCCAATAAGAAGCAGAGCAGGTAGAACGGTCTTTGGAGTCAAAATCGGCTGCCATGCCTTCAGTCGCTGCTGCTTGAAGGCGGTATCTACAATAGCGTGAGTGAGAAGTAAGATGGGTCAGTTGCTCGCGCGACGCACTCGCTGGCTTTCTCCAGCTGCCCTTCTCCTTCTTTGGTTGTTCTGTGCCGTCGTCGCTGTTTGTTCGCCCGCGATTGCGATTGAAGAGGCCCATGGCTGGAGGAAGATGAGAGTCTGGAGAGAGATGAGAAGAGGCAGCGCAGTCCGAAACCGTCTCCGGCCGCCCTTTGCTCGCATCACACTCATGATGACTAAAGTAGGCGCCCAATCTCTTGGCGGCGGACGCGGATATGCGGCAGACAAAGCTCAGTCGTAGCCAGAATGAAAGACATGTAATGATATTAGAGGACTACTAGGAAGGTACATAGTCTGAGGTGTAGCCTATTCCCTCGCAGCTTATCGTCAGCGACGTCTGGCTCAGACTATCCGCAGTGACTTGAAACTTCGCGCCCGTGAGCTGTTCAGCGATCCACATCGCAGTCCTGTAACGACCATCTCAGTTACTGCCACTCGCAAGCTTCTACATTCTTACGCACCTTGTAGAGCCTGTTAGTGGACCAGTTCGTATGCGAGACTTGCCCTTCGCTAGCGCGAGGAAGACGATCATCTGGTCCTGTATAACCGCATTCCTATCTACCTCGTACGGCGAGTATGAATCGGAACTCACCTGCAAATGTTCGTCAACGCAACCTCCATGGCGAATGTTCCGCAAGAGCATCTTGGTAGCATCTCGCCCAATATTGCGCGCGTCGGGTGGTTGCAGCCCTACGGAAGAAGAGCCCAATACACAGCCATTCTTCGTTTCGGCCCACAAAACGATTCCACAGGCTTTGTGCGCGTCAGGAGTGTCCGCCGGTGCACGCTCCAGCGCAGTAGTGATATCAATTATCTCAGGATTCACGTCGGCCATGATCAGCGCTGATGTTACAGCAGAACGAATGCGGTCAGCGAACTGGGCATCCTCCCCGTACACATAGGCCCTGCCCTTGATGGATGTTATAGGGCCTCGTTCAAGGAGGTTGATCGCTGGTAGAGGACCTTTTGTATGAGCCACGTCTACGTTCACGATACCTCCCCCTTGCTGTTGGTACCCTCTCCGAACGACGTCGAGTTTGTGTTCTAGTCCAAGTCTTCTATCAAGGAAGGGGAATAAAACGTGTTCTGTGTAGTCGATGTGGGGTGCCCGACGACCGTTTGTTCTGCCCACCAAGAATAATTTTGACGGGCCAGGTTCTTGTGAATATGTAAGACACGGAAGAGCCGCTTGCAGGTTCAGCGAGGCTGAGGTCACCAAACCCGTGTCGCATAGGTATCTTCCGGGTGTCCGGATGCTTTTAGGGGTAAAATCTATCTTGAAAGAGCGAAGGTGGCATTCTGCTGTCTCCGCAGAGCAGATATCCTTGACGAGGTTCACATCTGCAAGCCCAAGGGTAAGAGCAATGTTCGAGTGACGATGGATGAAAGGACCTGAGAGTCACCGGCAATGTTCTGGTGTGTCAGACCGCTGTTCTTTTTCTTCTTCCGGACATTTACAAGACTGATGGGTTTCGACATGAGTGCGGAGAGGGCGACCGCGGTTCGTACTGCTTGGCCTCCACCTGAGAGACCTGCGGCATCGATGAGAAGGCGTCCAGACGTAGCCGGTAGCATTTTCCCAATATTCGTAAAGTGGTCCAAGTAATACGACGACCTATGTGTAGGGATGTAGTGTACGAGAATTATTCGACGTGGTGGTCACGAGTAGAGTTATTGGTCCAGCGACCGCCCGAGAGACGCGTTGTGCCAGTGTCCGCCGGACCCTTTTACTTCTCTCACTCTCTCACTCTCGTTTGTAGACTCTGAGATTTACGCAGGCGTACTCAAATACAACGGATACCTCTGCAAGTGATAGACAAATAGGCCAGGGAAACGTAGGATCATGTCTGAGGCGCAGCGCAAGGAGCTGAATGCCTTCATATCCTTCTTTGCAACCTTTGACCTCCCGCGGCCAGTAACCACAGTAGACGATCTATGTGATGGTGCCGCCCTCTTTGATGTGCTATCTGTCGTGTGAGTGCTCTCCTGTCGATATCAAAACGTCTGTGGTGGTGGGAACTGAGAGATCAACACCTGCAGCGATGAAGAGTACTTCAGGCAACCGACCCGCGCACCTGCAAAGCTCTCGGACAACTGGGTGCTCAGGTTCAATTCTCTGAAACGGCTGTATCGGCTGATGACACAATACATAACCGATGTACTACACCAACCCGCTCGAGCCCTCGAAGTACCAGACCTACAGGCCATTGCGAAGGACCAGAATGCTGCGGCTATGCTGTTCATGTGTCGCATGACCATCACAATCGCCGTACAATGCGAGAACAACAAAGACATCATCGGGAGGATTCAGAAGCTGGAAGAGACGGAGCAGCATTCGTTGATGAAGGCTATTGAACAAGTGAGTGGGTGTCTGTGAGCAGTAAACTCAAAGTGATGACGACGCCGTAGGTCATGGCAAAAGTCAAAGCTGCTGGAGAGGCAAATGCGGGAGAGAACCTTACAGAGTGAGAACTACTTGAATAGTCGATTGGAATGGTCGTTTGACAAGCTGTATGCAGGGATGACCAGTACTATCAAATGCAGTCGGAGCGAAGTAAGATCATCGCGGAAAAGGAGACACTCGAACAGGTCTACCAGAGTCTCCTGACGGAGCATCGCACGCTGCAAACCAACTTTGACGACGTAGTATCCGAAAAGGAAGATGCCCTCAGCCGATTGCGTGAGGCGCAGAAGGACGCGGACAGTCGGCGGGTCGATAGTCGAGGGGATACGATGTTACGCGCTGAAGTGGAACGTCTGCGAAGCGAGCTGTGAGTCTCTTTGCACTGTATGTATGAGAGCAAGCTAACTCACATGCTCGGAGAATGTTAGCCAGAAGAGCGAAGACAACCTCGCCGTTGCGGAGTCCGAGTTGGACAAGCAAGCGAATGTTGTTGGTGATTTAACTCGCAAGATCGACGAGCTACAACATGTGGCAGACGAGGCTGCGCGGTTGAAAGACCAGCTTGACGAGTATGTGCTGCTCACGGACATTCTTGCTGGACGCTTATAATGCATTCAGGTATCGACATGCGGCAGACAAACTCCAAAAGACTGAGAATGTCATGGAGAAGTACAAGAAGAAGCTACAAGAGGGCGCAGACCTAAGGCAGCATGTCCGGGTAAGTGATGCCGTACAACAAGCACATAGGTTATATCTAAGCAGCAAACGAATAGGCACTAGAGAAACAAAATGCAGATTTGGTGGACAAGAACGCTTCCCTAGAAGAAGAATACCGCAAAGTCGCCGCGTTCAAACCGCTCATGGAGTCATACAAGAACCAGATCGCCGATCTCGAAACGAAGACGTCTTCTCGCAGCAAAGAAATCGACGCTTTGAAGTTCGAGCTCGAACAGACGAAGACAAAGTTGAAGATCCAAGTAGAAGAGCGAGCGCGAGACTCGGAGACTCTGGAGCTTTACCAAGAGCGTGTACGCGAGTTAGAACTCTCGTCGCATCGTCCGCATCCTCGAGCACAGCCACGGCCCTCTGAACCCTCAGGCGAGCCTGGTGACGCTGATGCCGACAACTTTGCGGAGGGCGAGCCTCTTAGTGCGCGGTCGCCGACGCTTGACGATGGAGACGGGGAGGTGCAGGGTCTTGGAGAGGAGCTTGATGCAGCTTTGAGTGGTACTACCATGACGGACCTGAAGCTGCAAGTGAAGAAGCTGGAGAGAGAGTTGGAGGCGATCCAGAAGAAGGAAGCGGACGCTAGCCGAGTGCTTGTTCTGGAGAACCTGTTGGACGACGCCAATCGTATGAAGGCGCGGTACGAAGCCGATTACCTCGCTGCTCATCGAGAGAAGCTGGTGTTGCAGAACGATCTGGAGGAGATCCGGAGTGGCAAGTCTATGGGTGACGGGTGGGTGCCAATGTTCGTGATTCTTGACTTTGAGTATTGAAGAATGTCTGTGGACAGACCGGAAGCCGCTATTGCGCTTCGCCAGAGGCTTAATGAGACGGTGGATCAGCTTGATGCTCTGCGTAAAGAGCACGCAGAGCTGGAAGTCAAGTTCGAGGCTCAGAGCAAGGAATTGACTATCGCCAAATCAGATCGTAAGTTGTATCGTTCTATAGTGAGGCCTCGAGATGCTCACCAATGATATTGCAGTAAATCTCGTGCACAAAGACCAGCTTGAGATCCTCGCTACTCTCCGAGAATCAGTCAATGAGGACAAAGCCGGGCTTGAGACTGAGGTTCAGAGACTACACGACCAGATTCGTGAACTCTCGGATAAGAACAAGATGCAACTCGAACAGATTAATGGTCTGCTCTTTGAGAAGGTCAATTTGCAGAGCGAAGGCCTTGATCAGAGGGATCGCATGTTGCAGCGTGAGCGTGATATTGGGTAAGAATAAACTTGTTTGTCGTTCGTGATTCATACTGATGATATGTCATGTAGCGATCTAAGGGCCTCGTTGTCTGGGAAAGATATCCCGGAGGATATCAAAGCGCGGCTGCTCAAGTTGCACGAAGACAATATCCAACTGCAAGAGCAGTTTAAGACAGCTCAAGAAAAACTCGTCAAAGCCCGACAGGTAGGGTTGGAGCAATGTTTTTAGGGGTGTCTACCACTGACTTGGTGCAATATCTAGTTCATCAAGCAGCAGGACAAGCTGTTCAAAGAAGAGCAAGCGAAGAAGGGCATTTCATCCGTAAGCAGCTCATCCGGTCATAGGTGGTCTGTTTGTCATATTTTGTTATAGGTTGGTTTCGACGAAGCAGAGGGTGTATCTCGTTCTCAGGTGAAGATCCTCGAGGACGAGATTGCTCGTAAGGAGGTTCGTCTATTTTCCAACCGATTTTCCTATGCCATCTAATCTCAATCTCAATTGCAGCGTCTCATGTCGGATATGACGAAGCGCTACCAACGCGAGCAGGCTTTGATGCTCAGCATCATCCACGGCTACGGCATGTCGCTCGTGCGGAATCAGCTTGGAAAGCAAGGTTCTCGACCAGACCCTTCCAGCTGGCTCGGCCAGCAACGGAAGAACGTGAGTGACAGATGCGTCCCGATCTCATTGAACGACTGGCTGAGAGAACATGCAGCTCGGGCAGACTCTGAGACGATAAAGATCGGGTTTCGACGGCTGTTTGGGACCTAATACATAGTTACACTGCCGCTGGTCATCTCTCCTTCGTTATCCGTCCATCGCCTTCATACCCACTCTTATAGCTTCTAGATGTCTTGGATACCCGCATACCGGTCTCATTCAATTTTAGTCCCATACGGTGACGGAAGGCTTTCAAACACATTGTATTCTATGTACACCGCCCAACATCATTTGTTCTTCATGACAACAGTGACCTCGTTAGAAGTCGGAAACGATGAATTGCTGGCCCTCTGGCTTATTGATGGAGAGCAGTTGTCTCACGACGAACTCTTCAGCGGAGAACGTGCCATATCCAGAAGAGCCACTGAAATCCCGGCCAGGTCAAGGTCAGCAAAGTGAATCTTAGGCTAGGTGAATGTACTTACCCGAAGGCAGCTTGATGGTATCTTGATTCGCTGTTAAGGGTGGTCGAGTTGATGATCACCTTCCCTGCGCGAATCCTTGGTGACAAAGTGAACGCCAGGTCGTAACTCTCCGTCCAGATCGACGACGTAAGCGAGTATGTGGATTGGTTAGCAAGATCAATCGCTTCGTCGATGGTGTCCACGATAGCGATGGTCACGACTGGACAGAAGCACAATGAGTTCGATGACGTGAACGACACCGTAAAGGCAGACTTACCAGGACCGAAGCTCTCCCTGTCCCAAAGCCTAGTGCCGGGCTTCGCGCCCAGCACGACGTGAGGCTGAACAAGGGCGCCATCATGCTTCAAATCACCGACAAGAAGCTCAGCGCCACTATTCAAGGCTTCCTTGACCATGCTGATAATATTCTCAGCAGACGCGGCATTGAAAACGTAGCCAAGCTGCGCTTTGGGATCCTTCGACTGGTCGGCGGCCCTTGTCTTAGCAGCGATGGCTTTGATTTTATCGATGAGTTGTTGAGAAGCACCGCGCTGCACGATGACCCTCTCTGTTCCGATACAGGCTTGACCGCTGTGGACGAAGGCTCCGGAGATAATGCCGCGAGCGGCTGCATCGAGGTTTGCGTCGTTCAAGACCTTGATCATCGTCAACGCATGAAGAACTAACAATTGCAGAATTACTTACTATAGCTGGCGCTTTGCCTCCAAGTTCCAGAATGCAAGGTTTCAGGTATTTCGCGGCCTCTGCTGCGATGATCTTGCCTACACGATCACTTCCAGTGAACTAAAACATCAATCAGGATGTGTTCAAGTATTACAACATAAACGACTTACACCAATCTTACGAACATGCGGATGGGCAATAATTTCAGCCACCCGTGCTGGGGAATCTTCGCGAGACGTGTGGATGACATTGAAAACACCATCGGGCAAGCCAGCCTAGCATACCATAATTAGGTGAGAATATGGCCGGAAGCTCTGGAATCCCACCTCTTTGAGAATATCAGCGGCAATGAGCTGACTCTCAGGGCTGAACTCGGAAGTCTTGAGTACCACAGTGTTTCCAGCCGCGATAGCCGGGATACATGTCAACAGCGACAGAGTGACTGGTGCATTCCACGGGGAGATTATGAAGCTGCGCATGTATGAGCGAAGCGCTACTGTGATGTTCACGAAATAATAGCTTACACGACCCCGAAAGGCACTGGCTGTACTATCGATGCCAGCGCACCGGTGTTGGAGGGCAGAACTTCACCTCGCAAAGCATAGACCGTATCACAAGCCTCTGAGAATATGGAATCAACGTAGTAGTTCAGCAGATTGGCCCATTGTTTCGCAACTCCAGTTTCCTGGTGAGC
>JAXQGX010000460.1:0-14485 GCA_037040455.1 Irpex sp. P115-07
TGTGTGTCATTGTGTGAGGTATGGGATTAAAGGGACAGGGAGGCGTCTGCGATCAGATGTTTTACCCCGCCGGTTGCCAGATGTGGTCATTCGGCGGGTGGCGTCGCGCCACAACGCTGGCGGCAGCGGTTCCCGCTCCTCAATCTGGGCGCTCTGTCGCGCTCGTCTTCGAGGATATCTGAGGATGACCCCATCGTGGCTCTATGTATGAGAGGTAGTAAATAAGGGGTGATATAGCCATCTTAACAGCACAAAACATCTGCCAACCCTGCTAATGTCCTATGAGTAACATAAACCGTAGCTGAGTGAGTAGCACTATACCCGTACGTATGACGGATGTGAATGTGACTACTTAAGAGCAACTCACCTGCAGCAGCATACTACGCATGTGAACGATTTACAGGCCACAAACAAAGGGGCAGTAGTGGTAGGTCCGATCATACTTACTGTACTAAGCACAACTCATCTACTTCAGCGCATAAGTGTTTAGGCTCACTTGTCTGGCCAGGACCTACAACGTGAGAGGCTCTCATCTTTTCCTCCTCTAGTGTACACTAGGACATGGCGGCATGTGCATGTACCTTGACTGCAGCCCATGTCACCATTTCCAGTAACACTTCTATCCCCTCGGCAGTGCAGACGAGGATCCACTGAAGAGATACCACACGACCTGGACCAGATGCGTGAGCAACATAATGCGAGGAGGAGAATAAACATATAACGAAAGGAACAGGGCGCCTCGAAAAAGGCTACTAGTATTCGCGATCGTCCTCAGTGCGGCACGGAACTCATCATCGTGATACAGCCACGCCATAAGATTTTCTGCAAGCACCAGTCTATGTGTGTCCTTCAAGCACGCCATTACAGAAACTAAGCAGAGGCTGCAGAGTCGAAGGTGTCAGCGAGTTCGTATATAGCGAGAATAAACACCTACATACTATCTGGGCCTTCCTTGAGCTCGGCGAGCATAGCAGACGAGCGATGCTTTCATTGACCTATCCCCTTGCTCCTTTGTCACACGACATAAGGGAGACGAAGTCGTATTGCTAGTCTGGGTGACTACTTGCACGACTGGTGGGGAGGAAGAGTACTGGACGAGCGTAGAGGCGAGGAAGTGGGCGACGCCGGCGGAAGCAGGGGAGGTGGTCTCGGAGTTGTATATAAGGTAGGGTATGTGTCCGGAGATGATGGAGAATGTGGTGAAGGGTTCGAGTGCAAAGAGGGCTTTCCTTGGTGAGTGTAAGCAGCTGGTCGAGGTTGTCGTAGAGCCCATGCGCGTTCAGAGTCCACGCATCTCAGAAAGGGTGAGTACGCTCGGAGGGCGAGATACTGGCATCAGTGCACGGTTCAAGCTGCTTGAGGAGCCTGAAGAGCGACACCAACGCACTCTAGCCTCGCTAAACCCAGCAACGATCCTTGCGAACGTCGTCATGTTTGGCCATGGAACCGCGTCCGTCTTGCTGTCGAGCATCTTCTCGAGTAATCCAAACGCCTCGTCCGATTGGCCATGACGATTATACCCATACATCATCTCGCCCCACGCAGACGCGATCGTCGCGGACAGTCCTGCAGAGTACAGGATGTCGTCCTTCTCGACGAGCTTCCCGCATTGCAGGGGTACGCTGACCTTACTATCCTCTTCCACCCCAATCATACTAACCAACGCCAGGAGAACCCTCTCATACATCGACACACTCGCCTCTCCAGCTCCTCTCTCTCCTTCATCGCGTTATATCCCTTCGAGTGTACCTTCTTGAGATTTAGCGTCTCCGTGGATGCGTCGTCGCTGGGATTGAAGTGAATGTCTTGAAGTTCAGGCCGAACGAATCTAAGCTGCATATGTCCTTCGACGTCCAATAGTGATACCATGTCTTCTGAGTTTTCTCTCTTCCACCTCATTGTGCACATTCGCCGTCTGATCCTGCTCTTCAGCCAGATACCTCCCGCACGGCCTCAGCTCAGACTGTATCCACACCGCGAGGTATCCGTTTAGCCAAGTCCAGTCAGAAGAGCGGAGAATACGCACCAGTCCGTGAATCGACCCACGGGCCCCTCGGCATGCTGCATGTCCCCCTCCTCGACCACCATCCTGCTCTCTCCGCCATTGTCTCCCTCCCTCTTCTTTCCACCACTCCCGCGACCCGCACGCTTATCATCGCAACCACCACTTCCCTTATCGTCAATTCCCCCTTCTTGCCTTCTTCTTCCTCGCCGCTTCCACACTCGCGTCTATCAAACCACGTCCCCGCATTGAGACACTCAAATAGCGAGCAATCGCTTGGCGTTCGTGTGGTGCAAGTGAAAGATTTGTTTGGAGGCTATCTTCCGAGTCGATTAAACGAGTGAGTGAGTGAGTGAGGGAGTGAGGGAGTGAGTGAGTGAGCGAGGAAGCGAGTAGGTGAGCGTGGCAAGACTTTCATTCAAGCAGGCAATTTCGAGGTTTGGTTTTATGGCGTAGTCGAGTTTTGAGTCAAACGCGAGGTAGTGTTCAGATACATGCGTCCATCTAATTGGAGGTACAATGTTCGAGTGCGAGTGTGCACTCGATAATAGTCAGCATCTGAGTACATAAGGAACGAAGAACTTCCATACGCACTGGCACCAGCAACGGCGTGACTCCCCACTGGCATACTATGTCCCTTCCCTAGATCCCTTCCACCGCCGATCAGGTTATGTAACGTATTGTGCATGTTTTAGAGGCTCGGTTCCGGGCGTGGTGAGCAACGACAGATGTGAGTTCGAGGGATCTCGTGTGTCAAAAACACTGTCGTCCATCATGCATATGCATCATGCGGAGACTCTTTGTTGTGGCGGTAAGTAAATGACAGCTCAATCATATCAGAGGATACCACGTATCAGCTTCTGTAGTGCCTTCCTGTTACTCTAGCCCCCGTGCAGCTTGGTCACGAACCGAGGAAGATGCGAGAGTTGAGGCGTTGAGGCGTTGAGACCGCGCCAACACCTTCAAACCCCGACTTCAAACCCCGACCTTCCCAATGAGGCAACGCAACACCGTGACGCGTGCTAGTTCTTATTGTCTGTACGTCTCCCTCAGCATAGCTCTATAGTCTTTCGTTGATTTCTTTCCTGAGTACTAATTCTTTCACCATATTGAACTTGGCACATAGAATATCTATCGTTACGAGTTGGGTGACTTAGTAACAGTTCTAGATAGGTTAAACGAGGATACTCAAACTTAATGAAGTAAAATAATGGTATTGATGGGAGAGTTTCTGTGTAGTGCTGACTACCTGGGGTAATTGCTATAGCTGCTCAGGTGCCATTCTCATGAGCTTAATATCTAGGGATAAATCAACATCAGAGGCGTCGGTGATGACAGTTCGGGACTGGGTTCTCGGGTCGCTTGTGATGTCCGCCAGATCTGATGGCAGTGGCGGGCGACACGACACGATCATGTGAGTCCTTCGTTTACATGTTTGGCCTTATTTTTCCCGACGCGTCGGTCACAGCTATAAATACCTGTGCATGGTGCGCTGACCGTGACCCTCCAAGTCGCTCAGGCTTACCGGCCTCACCTGCGGTAAACACCTCATAGAGGCTATACTGTAGATGTAGGTCGGACTCTACAATACTATATATCATTCTTTTCCATTCTCGTGAAAACGTCATCATGCCCCGGCGCCTGCGATTCGGATTTTCGGGTTCACATGATGACATTCTTCACCTTCTTATTACTGCACCTTTTCGTCCTTTCTCTTTCTCCCAAGTCCATATGACTCGGAAGATGGCTACATCTGATGGATATGCAATGATTCCGGTGAGTCTTAGTGTAACTCATATAACGATCCTCCCGCGCTCAAACCAGCAATGACAACACAGACTCAAACTTGAAGCAAGTCGCTGGCGGCCTTGTCTTACGGACAGCTCTGCTTCTGCGACCTCGATATTCACCATTCCCACTAGAGAGAGAACTAAATTCGTGCACGAACGGCGTGTACAACTGTCTCGAAGGCGACTCCGCCACGCGCCGCTGGTTAATTGACTCGGAGTAGGCACATGTGGATTTGATGAGGTGCGACTACGACCTGGTTAGGTGTGTTATCAATCCGCGAGTCCTTGTGTGAACGGGAAATCTCGACTCAGATGGAACTAAGCTTCCTGTCTCTGAGACTCCTCAATCCCCCCACGCCCCTACATCCGAATCTCTCCACCACTCAGCAACATCAGCACACGCCCTTCATATCCAACATGTCCCTACTATAACACGTGCTCTTCAAACTCCAGTTCAACCTACCCCTACGACAACTCGAACTCTTAGACCCAGATGCTCCTTCCTGCCCAAAGCGAGCGGCGTCCCTTCAGCGCTCCTGGACTCCATTCGCTCACGGTGCGCCGCTACCAACATCGTCCTTGAAACGCGTTCGACGAGGTTTTCTGAGTGTCGTAGGGAGATGGTTGGAGCATTGGGGTCCAGGCCTCATTAGTTTCGAGTTGAGAGGTGCACACTGTTTACGTTCAGAATCAAGAAATCACGAGCGAGTGTCGATGAGCCATTCGCGCATCTGCTTCAACGTTCATAATAATATTCTCTTCTGAGCTTCGTCTAGGAGACTGGGCCAAGATACTGCGGACGACTCTTCCGATTCGTCCTCCCACAGTACTAGCCTCCCTCATGCAATGCCCCGACGATCTGAGGGCGTCGTCGGATCGGTTTGCGAGTCTGCATCGAGTCGCTGCTCGTGCTGGTTTTTTCCGTGGTAGCGTGGTTGGTATTGCGCACCGGCCTATGCTGTTCAAGTTCGTTCAAGAGATTGGGGCACGACGGATCCAAACCTTCGAAGGCAAACAAACCCTGCTCATGCTCTCTGGAAGAGGCTGAAATCTCAAGGCTTCCACGTACGGTCCGAAGCAGGAGTGCAATATGGCGATGGAAAGTCTTGAAGCTCTGGTGATACGTAGCCTTCCCAACGGCGCGTCCGAGTCGTCACGCCTCGATGTACATAATTCGTTGCTCGAATCACCCTCCTGTATTCTCTCTATGACACCCATTCACGAATGATAACCAACCGACTCCAAGGCGGCGGTCATCTTTATATCACATTATTCTCAAATCCTTCGCTGGCAAAAGTTTCATGGTCGCCCGTCATCATACCGTCTCCATCACTCAGACTGTAACACACTGCATTCCCGAGGGTTCTAAACTGTAGCTGTAGAAATCATTACGAGTGTCGTATACTAGCAACGATGATATTATGGGTATTGGTGTATGTACTCGACATATCGAACTAGCATAATGAACCGACAGCTTAGATGCAACATTACACTAACCACTACGTACATACATTGAAATCATACTTTAAAGAGACGAGCAAGGTCGTCCATCGTCACCCGCTTCGAAGGATCAACGTCTAAACAAAGGTGTAAAAGAGGCAGAACCTGAACAACGGCCTCCGTCCCGCGAAGCTTATCAAACTTGTACATTGACTCGACACCGCCCAGCGACATTCCATTGGTTGTAAACGGGCGCAGGATGCCTGTCGTTAGCGCATATAGTGTGACCCCCAAAGCCCACACGTCGCCGAGGAATGGCTGACATAAGGCGTTGCGGTCACCGAGTGTTTCGGGGGGCATGTACGATTTCGTCCCGAGGTAGTACTTGGCTTGAGTATATCGACTGCGATGAGGGTTCGATGGACTTGGCGAACAGCGAAGGCCGCTGCCGAGGTCGATGAGACGAATCTAATCGCAGAGTACATTTGTCATCAGCAAGTGCAGTTGAGAGTATGTGGATGATTGAACTCACGTTAGCATCACGGTCAATGAGGATGTTCGAAGGTTTGATGTCGCAGTGAGCGACGCCTTTCGAGTGGAGGTGGGCGACGGCAGATACTAGTTGCGTGAAGATCTTGTGTGCCACGTCGGGTGGTATCGTCTCGTTATGGTGAAGGATATATTCCGCTAAAGAGCGGCCGCTGGGAATATTTGATGGTTTCTTGGTCTTGCTACACCGAGGTTGCCAGACGTCGCCAAATAGCTCTTGGATCTACACCAACGAGAGGAAAGCTCAATGTCAGTGTCGACAACACAAGGATCCAAAACACACTTACCAGGTAGCAATACTTGCCGTCCGAATAAGCTTCGATGATCTTGATGATGTTGTCGTGATGCATGACGTCGACCGCGATGGCCACTTCAGGCGGTACTCGACCAAGCTTAGGATGTATTGGCCAAAGATGCGCATACCGCATATCTAGGAATTTGCAGGCGAAATATCGTCCGTCCGAACGTTGCCGGACCCGCAGGACGAACCCATTGGTGCCTCTGCCAAGCGGGCCACACAGTTCGTATTTTGCGTCGAATGCTGGGATGAGGGAGTAGCCAGGGGGGAGCCATGGCTGATGCTTGAGTGTAAATAAGGCGACCTGTACGAGGTGGATCAGCGGAAGAGCATAACAAATAATGTACGCGAGACTTACACCGATGTTGTACATATATGCTAGGCCGTAAGCGAGGATGGCTATGATACATAGTAACCCGAGGATAGCGAGTAGGCATGTCGAAGCGCTTCGGGCGGGCCTGAGTAAGAGTCGAGAGAGGGTTGAATACGTTGGGCGAGTGCAAGAGCAGACTAAACCCATAAAGGTCGATGGCAGGTAAGTCCTCACCAGAGGACCGCACCTATAGCGGCGCCAGAAGTACCAGGACAAATAGTCAACTCCTAAAGTTGCGGTGGATACAACAGCGAGTGTAGTTCCATAAGAGTTCAATAGAGTCCAGCAGGGGGCTCGCTTGAATGATGAGAGTTTGCGCGCAGAGCTAGCTAGTCTTCTCCGTATTGCGACCACAGTTGGAAGGTTGTTGTCATACAACTCGAAGATGTCATGGTAGAACCCGAGTAAGAAAAACATGCAGAGGGTGATGAGGGCGAGAGTGGCGACGATGCCGAGCAGGCGGAGCCAGAAGATGGGACTGTAAAGCAGAGCAACGACAACTCGATGAGCTGTGCCAGCAGCAGAGCACAGGGTATCAACGATGAGGTGAAAGACATGTCGAGCAACCGGACACAGGCCACGGCGGAGTTCCTCGAAACAGTTTAGGAGAGCGTCGGAGGGGAAGTCGAACGATGGGACCACAGAGAACACAAGACGTTGTAAAGTATTGAGGACAAGATGTGGGGAAAGATGTTGCGTAGATATGTCGAGCCACCAAGAGTAACAGAGGGCCAAGGCTTGAAGAGAGCGAGCCAGTCAGTACTGAGAGAAAGATGTATATGCAAACGAGACAAAGAAATAGAGACGAGAAAGGCTCGTGAAGGCCAGCGACCTTGCGGTATCACTGAAGAGTACACTCTGTAGGAACATTCCAGCAGCCCACAGAACAACAGGCACTGCGACAATGGTCAGTGAGGCGATTGCGCACTTGCCGAGACGTGAGATAATGTGCGGGGCCATGTTCAACAAAGTGCGGTGGTCCGAAGGTGATGGTTTCTGAAGAACTGGTTGGAGTCGGAGGCGCCGGTTGGGCTTGATTCGTCCTCCATGGCTTAGACTGCGACTCGTTCGCGTAAATACTTTTTTTTTGCTAGAGACGTAAAGGTGCGCATGCGTTACGCTCGAGGACGTATCCTGGTGTTGAGCACGTGCTATCCGATTTCACTACGTTTGCATACAACCTCAAGAACCGATCAAGTCACTAGAAAAGATATAACGAATATATATAACAATATAGAGCACAGCGTTCCAGCATGAACGATACGAGAGAATAAAATACAGCACTGTACTAATGACTACATATATTTAGTCTCGAGACCAGCCCACCCATCCGTGTCGCCGAACGACCCTGTTTGTGTGCAACGTGCTCGTCCCATCCCGCCATAGACGATGGTCAGCACCGGGTGTCTGGTTCCGAGACTCACAGACAATACAATCATTTGAACAGTCGAGTGAGATCGTCCATCGTCGCCCGCTTCGAAGGATCCACCTCCAGGCAGCGACGCAGAACAGGCAACACCTGAGCAACAGGCTCTGTCTCGCAGAGCTCATCAAACTGGTACAGCGACTCGATACCGCCTAGCGACATCTCTGTCGTCCAAAATGGCACTGGAATTCCGGTGACCATGGAATACAGAAGAATCCCGAGTGCCCACACGTCACCGAGGAATGGTTGGCACAGGGCGTCGCGGTCACCAAGAGTTTCCGGAGGCTGGCGCCCTGGAGTGCCGCAGTAGTATCTGGAGGCAATGGTGCGTCCTCGATAGGGGTTTGCCGGGTCCTGCAAGCCCCTGTTTGCATTGCCAAGGTCGATGAGTCGGATCTGTATCAACACACAGGGCGCATCATCAGTATTGTTACTTCAGATGTACCATCGGGCAATCAACTCACGTTGGCGTTACGGTCTATGAGGATGTTCCCTGGCTTGATGTCGCAGTGAGCAATGCCTTGCGAGTGAAGGTACGCAACGGCAGACACAATCTGCGAAAATATCTTGTAAGAGATGTCGAGAGAGATCTGGCCGTTCTGTAGAAGGTATTCTTCCAAGGAGCGGCCGCTGGGAATATCCGAGTCGCTAGGCTGCCAGATATCACCGAAAAGCTCCAAGACCTAGATGAAGAATCAGAGCGTGCACTTCGAACACTGACTGACACCACTCACCAGGTAGAAATACTGCTCGTCGTTGAAGACACGGACGGGCTTGATTAAGTTCTCATGATCCAACCCGATAGCGATAGCTACATCCCACGGGATAGGGCCGTGCCGTGGATGTGCAGGCCAGTGCTTGGCAGATTTCATTTTCAAGAACTTGACGGCAAAATGACAGCCATCTGAACGACGCCGAGCTTGCATGACGAAGCCGTTGCCACCCTTGCCGAGCTTGCCGCAGAGTTCATATTGTGCGTCAAAAGCGGCGTGCAAAGTGTAACCGCTGGGAAACCAGGATGGATCTGAAGGGCCGTCGAGTGTAAAGAAGGCGACCTGGGGAAGATGCGTGAGGACGAAAGCAAGACTCGTTGAAATAACGACCACGTACCAAGATGTCCCATGCATATGCCAAACCGTAAAAGAGAATGAGCAAAGTACAGATAACCCCGAGGCTAGCGAGTAGATACGTCGGAATGCCCAGAGCACATCGGAGTAGCAGACGGTAGAAGCTTGAATATGTCGGGTACTCGCAAGAGAAGTGGAACTTGTTGTCCGTAAGAGAGAAGCGAGTTCCAACCACACGACAGTACTTGTAACGGCGCCAGAAATACCACGAGAGCTGCTCGAGTGCAAGTGTAGTACTGAGTAAGACTGCCAGTGTGATTCGACGAGAGTGGAGTACCGCACAACAGCGAGCTTGCAATGTCAAGAGTTTCCTGATGGACGTGGTGAATCTTTTCCGAGTTGCGACCACAGTAGGAAGATTGTCGTCGTACAGACAGCAGATGTTGCGATGAAGTCCAAGCGAGAAAAACAAGAGAAAAGCGACGAGAGCGAGAAGGATTACGAGAGTGAAAAGGATCACGGTAGCGAGTATGAGGACGTGCCACTGCTTGAAGGCGCCGCCTGAAGGTAGCGGATAGAAGATTTGGAGGATAGAACTGGCGATGGAGAGGGGAATGATGATGATCAAATGATTGATATAGTGAGCAAGCCTAGATAGGGCTGATTGCAGCAGACTGAACATGTCGCGACCGATTGACGAAAGGAAGTTAACGACAACGGTGGCGACGTTGAAACGGAAGACATCGTGGAAGTTGAGAGACGGCCTGACCATAGGAAGCAGAGGGAGCACAGAGTGTTGTGGAAGCGCAGATTCCAAAGATTCCAAAGTGTCGGCAAGGGCGTGGAGAGTGTTGGCGGGGGAAGTGAGATACGGGGAAAGATGTTGAGTGAGCATATCGTGCGACCGAGAGCGGAAGAGAGCGAAGACCTGAACACAGTGAGAGAACCAAGACTGGGAGAGAAAGGCGTAGACAGGCGAGATAAAGAAATAGAGACGAGACAAGGTCATGAAGACCAACGACCTCGCGGCATTGCTGAAGAGGACACTCTGCAGGAATACTCCCGCGGTGTACAGGACAACAGGTGCCGCGAAGGCCAGCGCGGCGGATACGCACACACTGAGGGGTGAAACAACTTTCCGGGCCATGCTCAATGAAGGGCAGTGGTACGGAGGTGGTGGTGTCTGAGGAAGAGAGGAGACGGAGGGCGACCCGCCTTTTATGTTGGATTTGGTGGCGGTTCGTTTTGATTCGGACTGTGCGTCACCGTGATGGTCCGAGTCTTCCTCCATCGCACGGCATAGAAGACCTGTTCCTCCAGCTGTTGCATTGACATCGAAAGCATAGTTGCCTGGTTAAAAAGAATGCAAAGGGTTTTATTCCACACCACATATGGCAGAGGCTGAGTGTGAGTGAGTCATGCATGGTGCACCGCAGGGTGGCCAATCATTCACTTCCCAACATGCTCAGGCTCACTCTGTATTTAGGATGGTAAACCAGCCTCTATTTTCATACAAATTCCTCGAGCGGTGTGCCTCAGATTCCATCCTGGGAGCTTGAAGCTTGAAGCTTCAGGTTACGATGATTTGAGCGGTGATATTGCAACACCAGCAGTACGTTGATGCGGAGGGGGAAGACGTGTTACAGTATAGTACATGTGGGACAAATTAAAGGCTACTACAGGTTCAAGGATACACAGAAAGGGACATGTTACAGAGGTAGTCTACACGATACATATATAGGATTGTGGGCCAAGCTATAGGCGGGAAATGAGCCCTAGACAATATGCTTCATTCTCAAACGAAGGGATCGGCGACCGACAACGGTCATGCCTACACGTAAGATAGACGAAGGTCAGCCAACTACATAAGTCGACGACAAAGAAAGTCAATTTACCTGTTAGATAGTAGGGCCATAAAGTACATCCACAATTTCTTGGAACCATAGACTCTGATTCTGCTCATCGACCTCCGTCAGGCGGCTCTGAGGATCGTTAAGTGTACGGCCTGGAATCGCGGATGTAGTGCAAGGCCCCCGAGGCGGAGGGGGACGTTTGATTTGTCCTTTCTTCGTTTCTGCATTTGCATCACCCTTCCACTTGAGTACGACCCAGCAGACAATGACACCAAGCCCAAAACTCATCAACAACACAAAAAGAGCCCCCAGTAAAGCAAGGAGCAACTCTTCGTTAGGAATATCGGTCTGAGTTGGTAAGCCTGAGCAGCCAGAACTGACTGGCGAAGTCAAGGGCTGAGGTACGCTGAGGAAGGCAGGTCCATCCAGAGTAAGGACTGGGGGGCGAGGGGTGCGAACACGAGGGAGACTAGGCATGCGAGGGTACCGGAATCGGAATGGCCACTCTTTCTTCAAGGGTGTGTAGAGAAGTCGAGGGTCGGCGGGACACAATACAAGTTCATAGTCTGGGGATGCAAGAAGATCACATTGTTGCTGCTTCAAGTTATTATCTTCATCAGCAGTGGAAGCAGTATTGTTTGCGGTGCTTTGCACAGGTGTCGCACTAGATACGTATGTTAGTGGCTGGCACAACACAAAAGCGACGACAAGACTCACGTTGCGCCGCTGGCGTCTACCAAACGTCCGGGCGTTCCATTGAGACGAGGCGTCTTGACGTGCTTCAAAGGTGCATAGAGAGCGGTCGGGTCGGCAGGACAACCTATGAGTTCAAAGCCAGTATCATTGTCTTGGTAGGAACAAGCGTCGCTTGTCCCCGACGCAGCAATTGTGCTGCGAACATCACTTAAAATCAGTAGCAGTAGTAATAGTAAAGGCGACACGGACCTTGTAGGTTTGCCACTCAATAGCATCCCAAGAGCAACGTGCCCTCTGTGTATCGACTGGGAGAAGGTTGCGTATTGTCGGCCAAGGGCAGGCAGCAAACCACGCAGGCGCACCAGTGCGCCCAACTTTAGAAACGCCAGAAGTCGAGTGAAGCCCATGTCGAAAGACATCTAGTAGTCAAGCCCAAAGAGAGAAAGGGTTACAACGATCGTGAGGGAAAGGGAGCGCAGAGAGGTGGTGAACGAGAGGTGAAACGTAACTTGAAATTCGAACTTGAACTTGCTGTATTTGTCGCATCACATGGATACAAACATGGACAAATATTGTGCGCTTTTTTGTGCACGACTTGAAGGCAGTTCAATTCTCATGCTCATGCATTCATAGGTATGCCTCAGGCACCTCTTTCATGCTTGGGGATACAGGTATATAGAGCCGATGGAGGTTCTATAGATTTGCATCCTTCCGCGCGAGTACATACCGCAATACGGAGGGCCTGCAAAATTTGAGTATAGAACGGTCGTTATTTGTGCGTACTAGGCACAGACACAAGTGTATCTATCTGTTAATTGTATTCATGGTGATGTGAGTCTGACACGGCAAGCGCATGCTACATGGAATCGTCAGTTCACGCCGCGTAACTTTCAGGAAAACCTTATGCTTACGTCCTCGTCTTAGCTCTCGACTCGGATAACCCGTCCGCCGATTGGATTTAGTAGGCGACAATGAACATATGTACTTTTACGGTATAACGGCTGTATATGGGTAGACCGCGATGATACGTATCACCTCACAGACAATCAGTCGGGAAATTACAACAACGAAGACGCAGCAGCAATCTATGATGAACAAGAGTTATGCAATTGGACCACAATTATATCGATAGTCACAGTGAGAACTCACCGAGTAGACTCGTCGAACTCAAATGTGTTCACATCGCCGGTGATGACCTGTACAAACATGAGAAACTGTAGAGAGGTAAGCTTTTAGGAGTAAAAAACGCACAGTCAGGTTTGTTAGTCCAAGAGACTTCGCCCTCGAGTCGATGTATATTCTCTGCGTGGAAGAGTTTGGCAGGGCTATGATACGTGAGTATTTCTACATGGCAGATCAGACTGGCAACGGTAAGTATATCTTTCACAGCGGGTCGGTCGACAGCCTGATCCTACCTTGATACTCTTCTGAAATGCCGATCGAACCCTCAAGACATAGCTCAGCTGAAAATCTCCAGGCGTAGTCGAGGTTCTCCAATTTGAGCGGTGTAAAGTGTCAAAGGTTCTGGTATGTGTGGGCGAGCCACGACCTCGACGAGAGCCGCAAAGATATCCAGATTTTGTTGTAAAGGGACTCGAATGAGATGGACAGGGCGCATTCCAACGAACCTAATCATACACAAAGTCAGCGAATGATCCCCATGTACTTCAGATGCATTATTACTACGTACTGAGTCCGGGTATCCGTGGGCTGTCAATTGATAGGATCGAGCACAATCCATAGAAGGACACCAGTTTGCAGTCTAATTTTGACAAACGTCGTCGATGAGATCTGGTTGATAGCAGCATCGGGCATATCTGCAATACAAATTGCAGATGGTGGTGCCGCCAGAGCTTGAAGACGGATCGAACCGAGCGTGGTTTCTGGGTCAACGGAGATGATTCGAACGGACTGCTCTTCATATTCGGCACCTTATAAAATCATTCGGTATGAGCATGATGCTCGAAACAGCTTTTAGTTTATCAATGGTACGTACCAAGTAAGGGGTGCGCTGTCTACCTTGCCGGTACCTTCGCAATGTTCTATGCAAGGACTGTACCCCCATATCCACTCATTCCGCTGTCCATCGAGATCAAGCTCAAAGTACGCAAGCCCCGCAGAGCTCGACGCCACGACCATATGCCGCTTGTTCGTCATCGCGGTGACAATCGTCTGTGCCTGCGAGATCCGCCATTTGTTTACGGAGGGCGTCGGAGCCAATTTGTTGGACGGTGAGGGTCCATCGTGAGGAGAGGAAGCCGGTGTCTTGGACTTCTTCGATAACTTCCACGATGCTTAGGACGAGGGCGCCGTTTACGAACGAGAGGACAGACGAGTCAAACGGGTCTACATAATTGGTCAGCTAAACCTCCGAGCGAGCTCTTTGTCTTGCGGGTACTCACGATCCTTTCTGAGCTCTGTAGCCCAGGCGGCATCCGGGATACCAAGCAAATCGTACCTGACAGCCTCCACAACCTGTATAACACGACGAAGTATCCACAGAAAGTTCTGCACATCACGGAGACCTGCGGTAAATCGTTCGGCAGGATATTGAGAACCTTGGCATCGACGATAGGAACCAGGATTCAAACTCATCGACCGAAGTCATTAAGTATGCACAGGCAAAATATGCCGTAGCCCAAGGAAGATAGAACATCGAGCAGAATTCGGGTTTCGTTATCTGAGTCGTCGTCGCCCAGCCTCTGGAACTCGTAGAATGGACTACACAACATGTTAGATGGACCACGAGCACAAATCGATGCTGAAGGCTTACTAATTACCGAATTCTGCGGCAATAAAGAGGACACCCGACCTGATGATCCACAAGCGCAAGGCGATATGGACGGTGTCGAAGTACTTGATCTTGAGAGCCCGCATGTCTCGTTCACCATGCTCGATAGTGACTTTGTACGGGTCACCTTCGTGTTGCAGAAGGTAGAAGAACGCGGCCTAGACACCAAACCGTAAGTCTTCTACGATCAAAGCGCAGGG
>JAXQGX010000461.1:0-14441 GCA_037040455.1 Irpex sp. P115-07
GACGTCGGGGGAGGATGTGGGCGTGGGTGCGGATAGTCGTCGATAATGAGACGCAGTTACGAGTGCTGGCGATAGCATGTCGTGTTGCTGCTGCTTTCCTTCGATGGACGAGGAGAGCATGGTCTGGGGGGCAACGAGGAGGAGGAATGTGGTCGTGGTCGTTGTCAGGTCCGCAAGTTTAGCAATCTGACGCGTTTCATGACGGCAGAGAAGAATATGTTTAGAAGAATGCGCAGTGGCCGAGCAATAATGAGCGAAATTAAGTTGAGCGAATGGAGTTAAGTCGACTTACAATATGCGGTGAACCCGATAGTAGGGCCGATACATAGCTACTCGTTCGTACTTGAAGCCACCGTAAGTTGCCTTGGCCTTCTCCGTCAAGTCTCACGTTCAAGGTCCGAGTACTTCAAGGAATTACATTGTGAAACTCCAGGACGAGGCTGAAATTATCTGTAAGCCAGGATACGCAGAGCCTTGGAAAGTAAGCGGTACGAAGTGGTCGGTGGACATCGAAGAGGTTGTGGACGCGGTCGTGATTGGGTGCGCGATCTGGTCGTTCGAAGTGAGACCCAGCCATCTTGCTAGCCATGAGATTCGGTTGCTATTGCCAGTGCGGCGAACGAGAAGGAGGCAGATATCCGACGAGGTTGGCGAAGAAGTAGCATTGCGGTCGTGGTGAGGAGACTCAGAGATGCTAGAAGTCGGAATCTGGGGAAGCGTGGGAACGTACCGCGAGGACCCGGGGCCAACCTTCCTCACTACTTAAATTTTAATTAGAGCCTAGTGTTTTTAGGTTCTTGATTGTGAGAGTTCAAATGATTAATAGTTTAGTCTACTCATTTTTATCGTAAGTTCTATTGTATACAATAGGTCTACCCCTTTACTTCCCCGACTATCACGGGGATAGAGTAATAATAGTTCAATAGATTTTTATCGTAATTTCTTTTGGAGTACTGTCACCTACATACCTTGTCTACTGCTTCCTGTAATTATTACACCTGCTTGAAGTTGTCTCGATGCTATGATTGCACGCGTGCATTGTGGTCCACATCAACAGTCGGACATGCTAGCTTATAAATTCCCAGCAATCCCGGCTGACCGGGAAATAGACAGTACGTCGCAGACCGCCCTCCATCTCCTCGATATCCCGTCTCGCCAACTCTGATCGAATATCCATGCAATCGCAGGTCCCTAAGCTGGCATTCAAGCGCTATCAGCGATCGCGACGTTCCCGGTCTTTGTGATCACTGAGTGCACTGACGTTATTCCGATTTGCTCGTCCGAGGTCATTCTCAAGGTTCGTCGATGCATCAGCCAACCATCGGTATAGCCCCACGGGTCGACGCGCGTCGTCCGGCTGTCAGTGAATGCAAACGACGAGCCCTCAAGTCGAACAGGAGCATTCACTGCGGGACCCAGCGAATATTGGGCTCCGGATAGTCGCTGAGTAGAGCTATGATCGGAGACTTTTCGCCTCCGGATCGCGCGGCATTTTGATCGGAATATACTCTGGATAGGCCACGGTCTCAGACCTGTTTGGCAGCCAAGTACTGTAGTTATTTAGAACACATTTCTGTTCAGAATATTTTTCGTTTCGGAACTACCAGCATGTAGTCCCGGTCCTTTTGGATCCAAATACAGTCGGAATGTTCAATGAATATTCTCTGAGTAGATGAAGCTGGCGCTAGATTTTGGCTCAGATGTGCTTGCTCCTGGCCACAGATTTACTTCCGTTACTGTACAGTTCAAGCCAGCCACGATCTCGAATTTAATCTATGTAATGTACATCATCCGGCGGATTGCCTGTCGTGTCTCTAGCACCGCTCCGACTTGTCTTGTGCAGACAATATTAATGCAAGGTGCTTCCAATGACCCCGCTGGTCCGGCGCCGGTTCACAGCCGTGACAGCCCTGGCAGCTCTTCAGCTCATAATGGAAGCCAGTATACACAGGGCAGCTACTCACCATCGCCGTTTGAAGGATCACAACCTCCCCTGAATCATCTCCCCGATCGCAGTGGGCCTCTTCCTAGCTCAAATGTCCCTTTCTCGAGGTATCCACCTACAGAACCTGCGGGCACTCACCCTGATCCCTCCACCTACTACGCCTCACCTGTCCGTGGTCACCACACCCCTAGCGCAGGCTATCCTGCTGCGCGCCCACTGCAGCATGCACCTCATCCGTCTCAAAACCAGCTCGCACCCTTTGCACAAAGCGGTGGCCCCGGGGTGCCTTTTGGCTATACCTCGCAGGATCCCTATGGCGGCACAGACTCTCTCCACCGAGCCACCGCAGTCACCAACTACAGACATCATCCCATATCCCCCTCGCCTCAGCCATCATTCCCCTATCAGCCTATGCCATCGCCTATGAACCCGCGCGCTGCTCCCCTTGCTATTACTGGCCACATGCCATCCAGTGCGACCGCTATATCTGGACTGGGCCCTGTATCGGCTTCAGAACAAGCCAACACAAGCCATGTTGGAGGCGTACCTGAGTTCTTGACCTCTTCTCTGGTCGCTCTTCCGCAGGTAGGCACCTCTGCCAGCTTGTTCAATGAACAGGCCATCCTAGCGCTTTGGAACTCCGTACGCAGTCAAGACGAAGTGCTCCGTGGTGTTCTCACAGGTTTGAACAAGCAGAACCAGCAGCTCTCGCAACTTCAAAGCAAGCTGGAAGAGCTGCGTCTGAGCACTGGTGAAGGTTCTGGGTCATCTGTTCCCCGATCCCTTAGTCTTAAGCTTGGGCGGAAGACAAGGACCGTGAAAGTGCCTACCCACTCCAATGACTACACGATTGCCAAGGTCAGATACGCTTCGTCTTATTCATGTTGAGCAATCACTCACATTCAGTTGGCTATCGGTAGGCCGAGATTCATAAAATGCTCTGGCAGCTGATGGGGGTTGTCAAACTAGATTGGGCTACTGTCTTGCTACACGATGACAGTATGTTTGGTGACACTCCGACAGTTCCGATGGTGTACGAAGATGGTGAGCAGAAGTGGCGGCCAGCCTGGACCCTAAACGTTGACTCGCTTCTCAACGACAAATACATCCATGAGGTTGTGAGGCAAGTGCGCCAGGAGGAGGACGTGCGTACCTTTTTGTCATACATATGAATATCTCTGGTTAACCTCTGCGTAGAATCGCCGCTCGCAAGGAGGCAGCCTGATCGAGACTGAAGCGTACCAGTCGAAGACAATCCTCTATGACATAGCTAAGCAGTATCTCCAGCATTGCAAATCCGAACGTGGAAGACGCACCACTCCAGAGGGCCTGGCAAAGAAAGCAGAAACACGGACTGTTACAAGGCGAACATCTAGACGAGTAACTGTGAGTTTGTTCTCATTTCTCTCTAAGCCGGAAGTACTTACGCCTGCCTTCCAGAAGATGTACAATCTCTTGTCAGCTGCGGCCTGGGTGGAGCATGAGGAGAGGCTGGAAGGCGCAGCTTCGCTCGTTCACGTTGAGTATCTGTCCAGCGACAACACCTACCTATCTGAGGAAGGAAGTGAGGAGCTCACCCAGAGACGTACCGAAGCTGGTGCAGCAAAAAAAGGTAGGGCCATATACCCTCGTGCTTGGGTTACCAAAAAGGTGAGTACTGTTTTCTACAGGCATGAACGCATTTGATGACTCATCAATTCTAGTATAAGGCTTGGAACCTCTATCTTGAGGAGATTGCAGCCACAAAGGCGAAGGAGATCCGAGAGTTTCTATCTCAGCCTGATCTGCCAGACGGAGAGGTTGGTGAGAGTGAAGCCGAAACGCCTCCCACAAAACGGCTGAGGTCTGGTGCGGCGTCGTCGTCCAAGGCCTCTGCACGTACACAACCTCTGGTAACATTTCGTGCCTCGTATAAGCACGCAAGTACTCGAGAGCCAAAGAACTCACCACCAAAAGGGATTGTGCGGAAGTCTTGGCTGCAGAAGTTCTTGGACGCAAATCCCAACTTTACCACTCAGCCTACGCCACTATTCTGGAGTACCTGGAGGAGCGATATCAGCAAGCTCAGTCAGGAGAGACAACGGATACTTGCAGATTGTCCAGCTGACTCTGATGATGAAGGGGTAGAAGCATCTTAGTATTGTTGTACACACATCCAACATGATTCTATAACTGTCCTGTCCCTCCAGCCTAAGATTGTGTGAGCGCAAGAGTGTGAAGAGAATGTTCAACGTACATGATCATGCGATACAGTTGCCCATACTTTAGCATCCTCGGGGCCGACTGAAACGGTCTGCATTCCGAGAAGGCTTCGGAGCTGGGTGACTTCTATGATCTCATGCACAGACTCGGAACTAATGTACTCCTTGAGTACCCACAACCGTACATCCAGCCTTCGGCTGCGATTTACCAGAAATATCAGAAGGTCAAGCTTTTCGGAATGGCGGTGAGACCTTTGCTTACTATGTATCCCAAACATCTTCGCGTGCTCCCTCCCATGGCTTGAACCATCTGACGTAGGCCAACCAGATCGGGGGCGAGTCAACCCTTTGCTGAAACTGAAATACGTCCAGTAACTTGCCGCAGGCGTTCTGTGCTGACCAAGGAACGTGAGCGTCGATATTTGAGGCGGATGTGTTACCGGAGAGATTCTCGGCATAGAATCGTTGCCCTCGAAGCTCTACGTAGTCAAAAAATATGACCGTAGAAGTAAGAGGTGAGCTATTTGCAACGGTCGGAACTTGGTATCTGGAATGAATAGGCCAGTGTGGATACTTGACACGAAAGTACTGCAATAAAGCAGAGTAAGTCTCGCTAGACATTTCCCCTACCTTATGCCGCTTAGAGAGGAGGTACTGCTCTGTAAACTCTGCGGTAGCTATACAGCAGTGTAACAGTATCGTAAGTGGTAGCTGCAAGGAATATTCAGAAGAACAAATACTCTTACTATCGCTCTGGTCTTGATCAACCTCTCCCATCCAGTTGCTCAGGGCAGCCAGTGTCCCTCTTTCCTCTTGAGTTGCGTTCAGCATAACCGTAGATAGCCTATGTGCCATGGAAGTCTCTGGCATAGACTGCATCAAGTATGTCTAGTCAAAGGAGTTTGTGAACGCTTCGTCATAGGCCAGATATACTACTCACCAGTCGTGCAGATGCTGATGTTCGATGGAACTCAGTGAAGAACGTAGTCTCCAGCTCCCCACCTCGCCCATGATTGTTTGTATTGTATGCCTTGAGTACCTTGTTTAAGCGTTCAAAGAGGAAGCTCCAGAACTCATGTAGAGGGCCGAAGTCGCGAACAAACTCTGCAGTATGTACCGCATAGTGGTGGTTTGGTCTGATGCAACTACTTCCGTACAGCTAGCGTCGATTTGATTAGCTGTTTTGCGAAAGAAGAATATAAAACTCACTGAGATAAGTTCGGTACAGTATTGACGGAGAAGCCCGTCTGCTTGGACAATGTCGGCATCAGTGAGTACGTACTGAGACAAGATTCGAAGAGCGGCAGACAGCTTCAAGAAATTGGAGGGATCGTCTGGGTGAAGATTGCATGGATCCTCCTTAGAGGCGGCCTCTGGTCTATCAGATGATGCTTCTAGGTTCGGACTTGTGGTGCTTGTAGACTGGGTTACGTTCGCAGATTTCGATTTCGTCGCCTTCTTCTGTGCAGCTTTGGCAGTGCGATCTTTCTTCGCTGCTGCTTTCTTCTTCTCCTCTTTCTCAATGTGACGAAGTCGGTTCTGTCGGCAAGCTTCAGCATCCTCAGGCATGCACTTGCGCCAAAGCTGAGGGATCTGCGTAGAGAAAGTTATCACCGGGTGAGTATTGAAAGCGAGAAAGTGAAACTTACAACAATAGGCCCGTGAAAAATTGCCAGTAGCTTCCACTGATCCGCAGTCAGCGACCCTCCGGCCGGTATACCTATATCCTTGGGGAGTTTACCAGCGGAAGACGGAAGCGAAAACTAGATCAGCATAGGTATTAGTAGAGGGAAGATCGGAGCGAGGATTCAGATGCAACTTACATCCCGTAAAAGCTCATGGAATACTCGCAACTCATGCTTCTCCCTCAAGATCTTCATTTGCACCCAGATGTGATAGAAGTGCGTTTTAACTAGCCCTTCGCACAAGTGGTTAGCCTAACGACTGTACTGGCCAAGGAAAGAGGCGCATCTAACACATTTACTTACCTAGAAACAAGTTATGCATTGGGTCGACGACAACCTGCCTGACCAGATCAAAGTATGGCAGTCTTGACAGCTGCGTGAAACGGGTTGCGTAGGTTTTGACGAATGTCTTGCGTTGGTTGTCCGTTTTGGATTGGGCATACTCCTCACCCAGGTGTCGATGCTCTGCATTTGTTCGTTGACGGAATGCTAGAGTCTGTCAGCCTGGATCATGCGTACAGCGACAGATTGAAGCTCACCTCCAGGTTCAAACGCTTTCTGAGTAGCTTTGTGTTCTGCAGTAATCCAACAGCGAGTACAGAACGTTGTGTGATTATGGGATCCAAAGCCTCCAATCTTATGAGCGGCAGGCTTGTCACAGACGACTGCAACCAGAGCGACACGGATAAGACGACCTAGATTATGAGAGACATTGAATTAATAGTATGTACAGCCTTGCAACTGGTCAACTCACCTTCAGGTGTTGAAGGCGTTTTGATTATAGCTCCCTCTTTCCACAAGCGGATTAGCTCATTGATCATTGGCCTAATAAACCGCTGCACCTCATCACCGGATTGCTCACTAGGTCCTGGCAGAATGCTCGTAAGTAGAAGATTTGAGGTGCGATACCTCCAGGCAGAGGGTAGATTGACGATGGAGAACGAGGTGGGGCAGGAGGAGTGAGAGGGAGCCATATTGGAATTCGTATATGAGAACCTATCCTGCTGCGTCAATGAAAGTTGAAGAATGAGACAGCTAATAGAGAGCGTACCAATCAACACCCCATGCTAAACCTATGCGTAGCTCACCATCAGGGCCTCTAGCATCGCCCAGCCCAGTATTAGCAAAGAAAGGTTTGCCATCGGGACCCAGTAGGTTCTTCGTAACCTGGCCATCAAAGATGTCTTGGTACACCCCAGGCTGCCGCTCCTTAGCACGCCAAACATCTAGACTTTCTTCAACACCAGGCACTGCCAGCATTGCCTCCAGCTGACTAGTGATAGACATGGTAGGATACTTGACGATGGGAACACGATTGCCACGACGAGTTCCACGGCTAGTGGTATTCTCCTTGAACAGAACGGTGGCGCACTTGAGACAAGTATCTGGAGTAGACTCCGATGCTGGGAAAACTTCCTTACACTGAGGGCAGACAGGGAGAATAGATACGGGCAAATCGTCCAAGCCAAGAGCGTGATTGGCAGACTTCAGAGTGACGAAGGGAACAGCCAGCGAAGGAGAGAGGGATGAGATGACCAGGGCAAAGGCCCAAAGGACGGCATTGCATGCAACACGAGATAGGTGGAAGGTGAGATGTAGCCACGCAACAATTGCGTAGACGCATAGAAGATGGGAGCTGAGCTGTGAAAGGTGGGGGGTACTTCGAGGCGAAGAGGCAGTGAAGAAGGGATCAGGAAAGTCGATATCGAATGTTACTGATGGTTCGCTCAACGGGAGAGAGACGTTGAAAGCAGGAAGTGGCTCGGCATCCTCTTCCATATCAACATCCATGTCGGCTTCCTCTGCAGTTGGCTCTAAATCGACGTCGAGCAAGGGGGGTAGAAATGTATCACTGTCAGAGGGAGGGAACATCGGGAGACCAGACGCAGATGACCCAGCTTCCGGCTGCTGGCTATCCTCTACCGCACGTTGATACTCTCGCATGAGTCTCCGCTCCTCAGGAGATAATTGAGGCAAAGAATGGGCGGTGGCACTAGTAAGTCTAGGAGCAGTAGATCTCATGCCGGAATTATAGGCACTATAGTGTTCTACGCAGGCCATAAGCATATCGCCACTATGAATGCCGTCCGGAAGTGGGGGAAGTGGAGCATCGAGGTATAGATCTGAAACGGTCATGGTACCATTATCAAGCATCCCCTGCTCGACGGAGCTGGAAGAAGCTGGAGGAGGAAAGTGGGACAGATCAGGGAAAGGGTCCATATGCTCAACACCAGGAGAAACCCGGAGAGGAGGAGGCTGGGGCGTCATGGTTTTGGGGGCTGAGCTGAGGAGGTTCTTGACAGACTCGCGAGCCTTGTTTCGGAGATCGCGTTGCATATGTGTTCTCCGTAAACGGGGGGCTATGTGTACTCCGTTGCAGCTGGAGGAATTGCACCAGCACCTAGCCATGGTGCTCCTATGTTGAGAACGTCAAGATACTGAACCTGACATCAGCTACCAGTTTTACGAGCGGGACGGCAGAGTACGCACGTTATGCAATTCGTATCAACCATATGCCACCCAAGAGGCACTCGGCTCTGGAATCTCAACGTTCGAACTCCAGTAATAAGGGTGTTTTGTGTTAGTGAGCACAACAGCGATGGCTGACCGAAAATTGATCTAGAGCAACTCAACTCATCCTACGCGCGCCGTTGTTGGTACTCACGTGATCGTGTCATTCTGCATTGACCAGCAAGATAGGGAAGCTCAACGACTGCAGTCTGATATTGATGTGCTCATATAAGGTACATTGCTACAGGACTAGTACTACTTCAGTAAGAATAAACATAAGTAGCCCTGACCGTCAGGAAACACCCTCAGGATGCAGAGACACAACAAGGAGTCAGAGTACGTACATAGGTAACAAGCTTCTGACTCACGCACCACCCCTGTCAACCATATATCCTTCCCAGTCTATGGCGATGTCAGCTAAAGTGACACAAGCCAGTCCACAAACATGTAAGATAACGCACCATCCATTTGCTAAAGCCATGACTGCCACTTGAAGGCGACCCAAAACACAGAGTGCGTGCACAATACAGCGAGCAATAGTTGGACAGCTGAAGGTGCGCTGCCATAGTTCCCTCAGCCCACAAGCATGGTGTACGCCGATAGCCTCAAGACGTGCCACCGCAAGGAAGCTGGGTTTGAAGTAGAAGGGGGATGAGGGGTGCTAGCGTTCCGACACTTCGATCCGCGTCCTGTGCGCCGAGTCCTCGAGGCGCGCCAGGCTTAGCAGATAGAGGTCAACCGCGAATAGCTATAGCTCTTGTGGGGGAAGGCCATGGGAGGGAGAGAATGCGCTGGCTCAGATATATATCCTCAGTCTCTTATATAGTAACGCGTCGCGACGCGTCACGTTGATAGTTACACGGCGCGAACGTGATTCATGGCCCTGAATCCGTTGCGAGTTTCAGCTTCCCTATGATACCCTCATCAGGCCGCATATCCGCTATGACTTAACATGCTGTCAATCTCAGATGTACTTATAGCTTTGCGTAAATGCCATAACTTGTCCTTGATATTGCACAACTGCTTACTACGTACATGTATATACAACCTGCACCTCTCCATTCCGCAATGAACACACGCCAATAGACCTCGCCTGATTAGAAGCGACGAGGTCGGAGACAAGGCTGACGAGGGGGACTACCTGACCGGAGCCCTCTGAGTCTTGCGCGGCGTAGCCTCATCTCCTCCAATTCTGACGGACTCGGCTCTGGGACGTCATCTTCATACTCCATTCGTGCAAATATCCTCTTCGGTCGCAGGGGGTACGGTCTTGTAACGAGCACAGCACGTCGGGATGTGCTCACCGGTGTGGATTCATCCACGAGACATGCAGTCTGAAAGCGGCGCGCAAGATCATCTTCTATATCGCCCTCGGGTATAAGCTTGATGATCTAAAGACGAGGTCTGACGTATAAACAACAGCCACATGGGTTTGTTACCACTTACTATGCCCCTTGCCAGTCGTACGGCCTCTGTAGGGAGGTTGTAACTCCTGGCAGCACCGGACGTCCCGGCCTGAACTTGGATCTGTTGGTCGCCATAGAGCTATAGTACATGGTAAGCACACGTTAATGTAATAAGAAGCTATTTACGCACCACGAGCTGATGTTCCGAAGCCTCACTCAATGGGATGCATGAGGCGATAGAGTTGCACCTTGCGCAAGGGTTGAATCCTAGTAGGGGTGGTACGTCCGCAAGGTAAAAGGCACTGTCGTCCGTCACTATCCGAACGTGCTGAAAATATATTGAACAATGCGAGAGAAAACGAAGGGTAGTGATACTCACAAGAAGGTTTGCCCCGCTATGTAACGTCCACGGTCGCAAAAGAAAGCTACGTGACGAGAGAGCCTCGGTGTCCCTGATCAGGAGCTCCTGCTCGAAATCACCTCCGAGCCGCATCCGGCATACTAACATCGCAGTGGGGTGCTGTGGGCTCATCTTAAGCTCGAGTAGTTGTGTGAGTAGTAAGGACTGAGATGCGCACCACGGTGAGATTTCACAAAGTCCATGGTGTACTAAGAGGAGGATATACAGAGGCGAGTTCTTGAACTCTTCAAGGTCGTGTCGATATTCGGAACTGGATCGGTTGTAATTTGGAGGCGGGATAGTCAACGAAGAGGTCGTATACTTAGAGACGAGGATGCTACGAGAAGCCAGAATTTCGGCGCTGAATACTCTCCGAGTGGGTATATTATTTGGAGCTCCGAAAAGGTGGCAGGTCAAGCCATCATTTGGAGCTTGGTCTCCGGATCGAGCGCAATCCGGTGTCTATTTCGAGCTTAATATTTGGAGGGTTCCGCAGTGATTGTCGATCGATACCCGCTGAGGGAACGCTGGAACGAGAGCATCCGTGATATCGAGCAACTATATAAACCCAGCGGACAATGGTACGAGCCCCACTCTCCTCCCTCCACTCTATTACACCAGCTCACGCAATGTCTCAGACTATCCCCAAGACGATGAAGGCTCAAGTTCTTCAGGCGAGCAAGACGATCAAGGTCGAAGAGGTGCCCGTACCCGCCGTAGAAGACGATCAAATCCTCGTTCGCGTCACGGCCGTCGCTCTGAACCCCACCGACTGGAAACGTACGTACATCCCGCAACGATACCACTTGGCTCTCCACTCATCCTTAATCTATAACAGATGTCGAATACTTGACTGTCCCTGGGACGATCTGCGGTTGCGAGTTTTCAGGCAACGTCGTCCAGGTCGGAAAGGGCGTTACGAAGTTCTCAGTCGGCGATCTCGTCGCTGGCCTTACCCACGGATCGGCATACACAGACAAGGGAGCTTTCGCGGAGTATGCGACGGTATTTGAAGATCTTGCGTGGAAGGTGCCTGACAACGTCACGGTGGAGGAGGCAGCTACGATGAACGTAGGGTGAGTGCTGTCGCGCTATCCCCTCGAAGGTCACTTACGAGCTGTGACGCAGACCACTCACGGTGCTTCAGTCGTTTTACCACCCAACCGCTCTCGCAATCCCTACTCTCCCAGCCAAGATCGAGGGGGAACAGTGGATTCTCATCTACGGAGGCAGCTGTGCGTACACAATCGATTCAATATATGCACGCTCACACATGCCATCACTCGTTTAGCTTCCGTTGGACTGTTCGCCATCCAGCTGGCCAAGCTATCCGGCTTCAAGGTCGTCACCACCGCCTCCCCACGTAATTTCGACCTCCTCACCAGCCTGGGCGCTGACGCCCTGTTCGACGTACGTATATCTATCCACTGCTTCTCGGTCAGCACTGTATGCTCAGTGTGTGTTGTATTCATCAGTACCGTGATCCGGAAGTCATCAGCAAGATCAAGGCCGTGACGAACGACTCCCTCCACCTCGCCCTCGACTGTATCTCAACGCCAGAGAGCGAAACGCTCACTCTCAAAACATTCGCGCCAGGACCAGGAAAGCTACACGTACTTACCTTCCTCCAATCAGAGGACATCCGCAAAATCCGCGAGGACGTGACCATTAGCGGTGCGTCATCCATTCACACCACTCCTCTACCCTTCCCACAATCTGACTAACATCCTCGACTTTAGTGTCCCTTCTGTACACGGCTAACGGTGTAGCCTTCACAATCGCAGGCCACCACATCCCCGCCTCTCCTGAAAATCGCAAGCAGGTAGCCGACTGGCTCGCGGGTCCGTGGGTCCCGCTGGTCAAGGATGGGCTGGTCAAGCCGAACCCTGTCAAGCTCATGCCGGGTGGATTGGAGGGTATTGCGGAGGGCTTGGAGTATATGAAGGCGGGGAAGAACAGCGCGGAGAAGTTGGTGTATAAGATCTAGGTGTGGTGTACTCGTGTAATCTTAGTCTGCCATTATTAAGCCAAAGCCAGTAATCTCACGTCGAAAGTGAGCTACAAAGCCTCCGTCTGCAAGTTCTCTGTCGTGCATGCTCGCGCATAGATCCCATAAGCTCGGTGTCCCCGTCAAGACCATCACCCCCCAATGACGCTCGTGCTCGGGTGTAACCAGAAGCCAGTGATGTCGACGCCTTAAGTCCGTCTCTTGAATGCCAGTGATAAAATACTTTGACGGGCAATCGACGTTCAATATACGCTGAGCAAGGTTCGTAACGTCCTGCGCTGATCAGCATCATCAACGTCTACTATGAGACCACATACTTCTCTTGTTTCAGTCCTGGAGGCTGTTCACGATCAACCTACTTTGATTGACGTGCAGCTCTAGACAAGCAACAGAAGACGTAATGGTGTTCGTGGGGTATGCACATAAAGTCTCATTCGACGATACGAAGGACTGTGAGCCGGCCTCCCTCGTCCCATCGACAGACGTTCGTATTGTGATTAGGTGCGTGGAGTGATTCGACATGACACCTGCGATACTAATGTGCACGACGAACTCACTTTGTAGATCCTTCGCCCACGTCAGACGACACCCCGCCATGAACTACTTTCGCCACCTACCATCCGCTTTCGTCTTCGCCCTCCTTATCTTCGCGCTATCCCTCATTACCTCCGCAACTGCGGCCCCCGTTCTAGCGCGTCAAGTTCCCGAGATAAACATCTCGAATGGAAATAAGCAAGGCTCGTTCGGCGCAGGAGCACCGATCAATAAAGTTAGTACACCGTCGAGTTTGACTCAGTACGTACATAAAATTGTTTCGTTCGTGCTGTTAAATGTTGCTGACTAGGACGCCATCAACTTGTAGAGTGTTCGGCGGCTTCAGAACCTCGCGAAAGTAGACATCGTCGCCGACTGGTCTTCCCTGCAGGCGACGATGACTGTGATGTATCATTATCTTTGTGGTCAATATAACATTGCACGATGCCCTAGTGAACATGCTGTCGATACTATGGTTGTCGAATCCACTTATTTTGCCGTTTACAAGTCGACACAGTGTGAGCGACGTTTAAACGATGCTCCTTCGATAAGACCCACGGAGTGCTGCGCTGATTGACAACGTCAACTTCTGCTATGATATTCGAGTCCGTGCCCACTTACTTGTGTTTCAGTTGTGAAAGGCCACTGACGGGACGTCATGATCTGCCTGCTTTGACGGCCAGGCTACTCGGGATGATCGAAACGGACGTGACGGCGTCCCTTGTGTCATGCATATAAAGACTCGCAGCGACACTCCGAGCTGGTCTCCCACTTTTTAGAGTACTTACGCAGGTCACTTTGACGGTACGTGGGCGCTGGTCAGCATGACCCGGTATGCTATCATGTTAACAGTACCGCTAATGATACGTTCAGAATATTCGCTTAGCGCAAGATGAACTAACTCACCAGGATGTCGCTCTCAGGCTCGCTCTACTCCATTGTCTTGATCATGATGATCTTCGTTAGCCTTGTACTCACGATGCCCGTTCACACAAACCGTCCTCTTCTCGCTCGTCAGCCTTTCAACATCGCGATCGATAATGGCAACAAGTTCGGAGCGTTCGGCGCAGGGGCACCATCCTCCGTTTTGAGTAGCTCGTCGGAATTGACGCAGTGCGTACTTAGATTTCACGTCACCTCTTTCAAAGAGTTATGCTAGGTTTCACTCATTCACGTTTGTTCTTGTCCGTAGGTTGTTTGGTAGCTTCCGAAGTTCACCAGATGAATGCTACGAAGGATCGTCTAGCGATATATCATGTATTATCACCTGGGGTGAATATAAATTCGAAATTCACGCGGTCAAGTACGCACAGATGTCGACTCGTGCATCGGCCTCGTGGTCCTGAATTCGGAGGCCGGTGTCTTAACGGAAGATCTGATTGGACGCTGCGGGGGAGAAGTAGAGAAACCGGCGAGCCTCGGTAAGATCTGCATGTTCGCCTTGAGAGAGACCGAAGTGCTTTCTTACCTCAGGCTATATTGAGAGCACCAATCGTGAACCGTGTTATTGACACAAACTGTCACGATCGGTCGAAGCACTACCATACATGCCAGTGCTCTTGCTGTCTGACCCGTCTCCGTAGCACCAGACAGCTGTGTTCTCAGAACGGGGATGATCCAATAAATGGTCGCCGAACGTCTATTGTTCTCGCATCGTAGATCTCGATCATCCCATCTATACCGTCGGGACAAAGAAGCACTCACTTTCGTTTTGGGACCTGAACTCGGCGAGGTCCACGTTCCTTGGGCGG
>JAXQGX010000462.1:0-14942 GCA_037040455.1 Irpex sp. P115-07
CCAGCTTGTGCGCAGCAGAGTCAGTCATTGTGTATCAGGAGAGAATGAGAGTTCTGTGAACGAAGGTTGTTGGGTCAGTTCACTGCAAAGATGCGTTTATAACAAGAGGAAAACTAGGGGCGACGGGTGTACGTGGGAGAGAACGGGGACAACGAGGAGCCAGGCCAGACCTGGGAAAGGCAAACGGTGGCAACACAGCCTTCGCGGCCACGCCATCGTCGACCTCAGGTCTAGAGCCGCCAGACTCCAAGCATCGAGCAACAGCGCGAGCCAGAGAGGGTACGCCTCGCTACGGGCAGTAGACGGCACAGTCGCTCACGAGCTCCTTGGGAAAATGAGGCCACCTCGAGGTTCCGCGACGATCTAGCTCCAACGGAGCGAAGTTGGTTTTCATAAGTATGAAACTCACCGTAGGAAACTGGAGAATGAAAGGGTGAAAGGAGATGATAGAGTTGAAGATTGGAGGTGGGGATATATGAGAGGGAGAGAGTGGTGGTGGGGAGAAGGAGGACAAGGCTGGAGGCGACAATCAAAGGCAACGCCGAGGTGGGCTGGCAAGAAGCGTCGAAATGCGTGGGAACATCTGACAAGGATAATCGGAGTTTGAATTGTCTCCTTAGACCTCTTCTATGCACCATTCAATTCGTTACTTAAGAGCGCTATAAATCGGTAACAAATCCATCAGAGGCCGCTTAACGCTTGGTGTTATCCGATCTGAGCTGTGCGTTTCTTGTTCACTGCCATTTGTATTTCTCACTTCTTTGTCTGACCTGCAATTGTCGACATTTGCGCGCACATCTGCCACGTATTACTTACCTGGACGTATTCGGAAGCCATCAAGTGACAAGATGGAAAGGCGACGAGCGTTCCATTCAGTCTACTCCCGACAGTAACCCGGTGAACATGGTTCTACTCCGAAACCTAGGATGACGCAAAAAGTCTCATCTGCGGCTGAGTCGACTGCTACGCTGCGCGAGAGCGACTATTGCTACAGCCTCAAGGCCTTTGCGAGGCTCTCGGAAGCCTTCTCCTTCTGGTCGCGCCCGAAGAGCAGACGAGCAGATCCGGCTCTGCAGGAGACGAGCCTGGATTGGATCACCTCGCCCGGAAATGCACGTCTTTTCCTGACAAGTATTGAATTGAGGCTGGGTAAGTTTTCCGAATATGACACTGAAGCCCGGCACCGTCAGGTTTGACGCGGACACATATATACTGTCATGCCCCAGAGGCATCGCCATCTTTCCGATCTCCTGTTCAGGTGAGTACTTGGAATTATATTCTGCGTGTCCAGAAACCCCTCATGACATGATCAAATATACTTACGCCCATTTCATCTCTGTGGAGTGTTGACAAGGTAGCAATATGGCGTGGGTTCTTGCCAACATCTTCAGGAAGTTGTTTGGAAGGCCTATGCGCACAGCTGACTTTCAAGCCGGATGTCGTGCCATGTTTCCAAACTGGCCACACGCTGAGCGACATCTCGGTCCATGGTTCAGGCTTGACCGGCAAAGGAACAAATGCTACCTGCTTCATATTCGTGGCCCTCAGGTACGAGTGAGCTGGTCACTGCTGACTGACCGCGGGGAGTGTCGTCCGGCGCAACACTACTAGTACACTACTGGCTTTAGAGCTGAGTTTATGCTTTCTTTCTCCTCCGCAATGCTGAACAGAATAGCACATGGTCCTTTGCTATGAACGTCCTATTGCAATGGTACTGCATATCCTCTGCAGGTACGGACAGTATATAAGTATAGTACTCTCGCCTGTGGTATGCCGCAATGTTTGCCGTGTCAATGCAATGTTGTTTTTCCACATCACGTACCCTTGTGAGGCTGTCACACAAAGATATGTTTTTTGATTGGGCGTCGCATAGCGGCTGCATTGGCCGCAGCAGCCAAGATCAGCGCAATGACAGGCGCTTATCCAAAACCGGGCTTGGTTACAACGGCGAACAGACCGTGTTGAGACACACGCTCTCTTCCACTCACCCTCTCTCTCTTTACTGAATCCCTCCATCTCCTCGAGTATCCTGCTGGGCAGCCTCTACGTTCCTTTCATTCGCTCTCTCGGAAATCCAGTCATTTAGAATCACGAGACATGGCGTACCAGCAGCATACCCAATACCAGAACAACAACTATCATACCCCCAACTACCCGCCGCAACACAGCGTGGCTCCAGGGCAGGTCTTCAACGCCCCCGAATACAACATTCCAGCTCATGAAGAGCATTACTCGGAACAAGAGCCATGGGACAGCAAATCGACCAAGTCCTATCGTAGTGAATTCGCGGATTCCCAGGTGCATCTCAACCCTAGCGGAGGGTACGAGATGTCACAGGTCAACCACCCACCGATGCCTAGCATACCCTACCAGCAATACCCGCCTCACCAGCAGCTCTCGCCCATGCAGCGTCCTGGGATGATGAGAGGTCAAAGCAATGGATGGTCGGATGCCCGCGAGAAGCTCATGAAGCGGAGGTCAGTACGACAGGTCGAGCTTCAGCAAGGTAACCTGGTCTTGGACATGCCGGTTCCGAGCCACATTGTCCCAGCAGATATGGGCAATGTGGAGGAAATGTCGAAGCTGAGGTACACCGCCGCCACATGCGATCCCGACGACTTCATGCGGTCCAAGTACTCTTTGCGCCCTTATCTGTACGGTCGTCACACGGAGCTGTTCATTGTCATGACCATGTACAATGAAGATGAAGTCTTGTTCTGCAAGACGATGAATGCGTATGTGCTGTGTCAATATCTTTTGATGACGACTTATATCCGCACAGCGTGATCAAGAACATTGCACACCTTTGTGGCAGGAACAAATCAAAGATGTGGGGTGCCGAGGGCTGGAAGAAAGTCGTAGTCTGTGTTGTCTCAGACGGTCGCAGCAAGATCAACAAGCGGACCCTCCAAGTACTGACCCTTGTGAGTTAATAAATATCACGTGTGAAGCTGTAATTTACGCATGTTTAGATGGGTTGTTACCAAGATGGTGTAGCGAAGGACACAGTGGGTGGACAGGACGTTACAGCACACATCTTCGAGTACGTATATTCCATTGTAATGCCAATTGATAAAGTTGTTCAACCTCGCCAAAAGATATACTTCGAATGTCATTGTCACAGATTCCGGCGAGATCTCTCAGGGTGCTTGCCCCGTTCAGATCATCTTCTGTCTGAAGGAGCAGAACAAGAAGAAGTTGAACAGTCACAGATGGTTCTTCAATGCCTTTGGTCCTCTGGTCAAGCCGAACGGTAAGGTTGTGCATGGTATAGCGCGGAATTGTCACTCACTTACATTTAGTCTGTATTCTTCTCGACGTCGGTACTAAACCCACTGGCACATCTATCTACGAGCTTTGGAAGTGTAAGCAGAAAATTGCGGCACAACTCTTCGGTATCTCATGTGCATTATAGGCTTTGACAAGCATTCGAATGTTGGTGGTGCCTGCGGAGAGTGAGCGATAAATACATGCAATGCTTCCGCCTCTAACAAATATTTTCAGGATCTGTGTCGACACTGGCAGAGGATGCTCCCTGCTCCTCACGAGTCCTCTTGCTGCGTCGCAGAACTTTGAGGTAAGCGCCAGGCAACTGGACAACTGCTGAAGAAACTAATATTTTACGTACAGTACAAGATGTCCAACATCCTTGATAAGCCTTTGGAGGTCAGCGCAGAACAATTCTTGCCTCTCCAGAAATGACTGACGGCGCTCCTCTTTTAGAGTGTCTTCGGATACATCAGTGTGCTCCCTGGTGCTTTCAGTGCATACCGCTACAAGGCTCTTCAGAACGGCCCAGATGGGAAAGGTCCTCTCGCCTCTTACTTCAGGGGTGAAACCATGCACGGTGGCTCCAGCGACGCCGGACTCTTCGGTTAGTCATTTGAGTCAAGCTTGTGTCAACTTGAGCTGATAATCCTTTGATAGAACGTAACATGTACCTCGCCGAGGATCGTATTCTCTGCTTTGAGATCGTCGCCAAGAAACGAGAAGCATGGGTGTACGTGGTATATTCTGATAGCCCGACGCCGTCTAACCTCATTGGGACTATGCAGACTGAGATACGTGAAGAGTGCAAAGGCCGCGACTGATGTGCCCACTACAGTACGTCACATTACTTGGCACACCTGCTAGAGATGCTAACGCGTCATGCAGGTCCCGGAGTTCATCTCCCAGCGTCGTCGCTGGCTTAACGGTTCCCTCTTTGCATCTGTGCATGCGACTGTCTTCTTCTTCAGAATTTGGACCTCGGGGCAGAACTTCTTCCGCAAGATCTTGCTGCAGGTGTGTGTTTCAGCTTTCGCAGTGTGTCGCCGTGTATGTAATTGTGTGTCGCAGATCGAGTTCATCTACAACGCCGTCCAACTGATCTTCACCTGGACCTCCCTCGCAAACTTCTACTTGGCATTCTTCTTCGTGAGTGACCAATCACTCCGTGCCATGGCATTACCTGATGTTTCCGTTACAGCTGGTGTCATCGGCTACCTCGAGCCCGGAGACTGACGCTTTCAACTTCCTGAGCAAGGGAGCCGGAACTGACGTATTCGAAGTGTTCTTGAAAGTACGTCGACGATCGATCTTATTAACGAACTGCATGCCAATCACCCGTGAATAGCTGTACATTGCACTCATCTTCGTGGTCACTGTTTGCTCTCTTGGTAATCGGCCGCAGGTAAGAGCCTCTGCTAAGCCATGGACATCAGCCAGTCACTCACCCAATCTCAGGGATCTAAATGGACGTACTCACTCTGCATATTCCTGTTTGGTCTTTGTGCGATTATCACCCTTTGGTGTGCTGGTTACACGGTCTACCTGGCAGTACCGCATACCCTCGCCGGTTGGAAAGATCTTCCTCAGTAAGGCGTTCTCCGTTTCATATCCTGCCTTTACTCACCGGTTCCACAGTCTCATCCAGACCAACGCTACCTTCCGAGATATCGTCATCTCTCTTGTTGCGACTTACGGCCTTTACCTCATCAGTTCACTCATGCATTTCGAACCCTGGCACATGGTCACCTCATTCGTTCAGTACCTGTTCCTGCAACCGAGCTGTGAGTTCATTTCCTTTTCTTAGCGTGTTCACATCTCTCACAGACATCTCCGTAGACATCAACATTCTGAGTAAGTACCGCTATCGAGACATGATGTCACAGCATTCTGACCGCAGTTTAAGTGATGTATGCTATGTGCAACTTGCACGATGTCACCTGGTATGCTTCTAAGTTATATGAAATAAGACATGCGCTGACTGCATTATTCTCTCACAGGGGTACCAAGGGTGACAACGGCTCTGCAAAGGACCTGGGTGGTGCCAAGAAATCCAAGGACTCAAACGGCAAGGAAGTTGTCGAAGTTGAGGTGCCCGCTGCACGCGAGGATGTGGACAAAGTGTGGGCAGCCGCTCGCTCTTCGTTGAGCCACAAGCCGCCTGCGGAGAAAGAACACCGTGATGCTGCCACGAAGCAAGCAGACCATGACCGTAACAGCCGGACAAACGTCGTTCTTGCGTGGGTTGGCACCAACATGTACGTCAACATATTTGTAGTGTACTTTGCAATCTGTTGTGTACGTGCTCACGCGGCCTCTGACGTAGGCTCATGATCCTCGTGTTCACTTCCACGGCGTTCACGAACTTCGTCAAGAAACATATCGAAATCACCTCGGACGCTTCATTCAACCCTTACCTCACCTTCCTCTTCTTCGCCATGTAAGTGTAGCGTACTTTCACGCAGGTTACGTCATCTGACGCACATATTTCTCCAGGGCCGGCATGTCTGCCATGCGTTTCGTTGGATCTTTCTTGTACCTTGTGCTTCGACTTTTCGGCCAATGATCAACGACACCCAAGCGTCCGTTGAGGCTCGATTATTTCCCCTGATCCGAACCAACATCCTTCGTATTCATGTACCATTGCCGGACCTTTGGTGCACCTCGTTACGACGATACTTTTGTACTTTATTATTATTGTGAGGCCGTATATCTCGTATACCCGCTTGCGTGCCGGCTCGCCTCACTTACTGTCTCCCTTGCGGTTATCTTTTGGGGATCTCATGTGCTTTATTCCAGATACATTGAAATTTATACAGTACATACTGCAGGCTCACAATATGGATCATCTGTAACCCCGTGATGTTGAGATGCTGCTGTTTCATAGTTTCGATGGGTTTGTCCATACTGGCTTCCGTTTCTGAAGGAAAGGTCAGCTGAGGAGCTAGAGTGAAAAGAGAGAACGAGCAAGTACCTCTGCAAATGCCTTCAAACCGTTCTACGAGTGGGCATTGTCAGCTCAGCTAAGACCTAAATGGAGTCAAACATAGCAAGCATACCTTGATATTCTCTCCGGCGTATACCTGTAGCGCTTCCTTCGATCGCGTGTGAGCTACAACGACGTCTTCAACGTCGCTCAGCTGCTGTGCGAGCACTAGCGCTTTCTTGGTGGACTGCACTGCATCTGGCGAATTCTGGCATAGCTGCTTTGCCCACTCAATGGCGGTTGGTAGGACCTCTACCTTCGGAACGACCTTGTTCACGCTTCGCAGCGTATCAGTTTGCGCACGCGGAGCTCAATTGTTCAACGACTCACAAGCCAAATCGAGCAGCTTCCTGAGCTGTGAGGTTCCTTCCTAAGAGAAGCATCTCCGAGGCAAGCTGATGCCCGACTATACGCGAAAGACGAGGAATCGCTCCCATGATAGCAACTACACCGCGCTTGACTTCAGGCGTGGCGAGAGTAGCATCCTCCGCTACGACAACGAGGTCGCAGTTGACGATCATCTCAACGCCACCGCCAAATGCTCCGCCGTTGACTGCTGCAATGATGGGCTTCACCGAGCTCTGCCGGCGGGAGATGGAGCCGAACCCGTTGACTTTGAGTTCTGTCTCGCGGCACTCGCTCTCAGGTGTCTTGGTTGACTGAGCTCGTTTATTCCAGCTGTCAAAGCGATGGATTGTATAGGCGGTTGACTGGAGATATGCCAAAGAGGGGAGACGTACGCGATAAGGTCTGCTCCTGCGCAGAATGCACGTCCCTCTCCCGTGATGATCGTTACCCTAAAGCCACATCTTCTGAGTACAGCTAGGTATGTACTCCAAACGAGGACTTACCATAAGCTGGGTTCTCTTTCTACCCAATCCAGTATCCTCTCAATACTCTCATCCATCTCGGGAGTCATTGCATTCAACGACTTTGGACGGTTAAATGTGAGTAATATGACATGCTCCGCTGGGAATGAGACCTTGATTTGGTCTGTATGAGAGGGAACTTGATACTGCGTAGGCGAGCCCATGTTGACTTGTCGATGCTTGGGGAAAACCTTGGGGTGTTGCTCGTCGTCGTCGAGTTACAGGGGTGTTCGAAGAGCACGGCAATGACACGGCTTTGTCGCAGGCACATAACGCCCGGGTGAGCGAGGTGATATGCCCACCGTAACTGACGTCGAAATCATAAGCTTCAGCCCATGGCCACTGATAGTACGGCGGTTGCTTGTCATCAGAAAGATACGACTTGGTCTCCTAGAGGATTGCCTGAGGAATGAGTGCGCGTGCCAGCAATTACTAGTTAGTGGTACGCAGTATGAGAGGACGTTATGATAGTTGAGGGCAACTGAGCTCAAGCTCGGTCTCGTCAGTTCTCATCAGGCTAGTAGGCGCCCATAGATAGAATTACTGAAGATTAATCATCTTTAGCAGTCATACAAAATGTCACTCCAGAGAATGTTATACATTTAAATATTCAGTCTCGGTCTTTAGGCCTTAGGTAGAATTCCCAAGTCCTGTCTTCTCCTCCCACGCCAGTAGTACCCGTCCCATGGGCTCTCTCGCCTTTCGTCATCCTATGCTCGTATCCCTTCCACAGACTACGTTGGAATACAAAGGACCGCAGCTGAACATAACGCGGGTTTGGCGTGCTTCCCGATTTCTGGGGCGGCGGAGGATTTTTCGCGAGCTTGGGCAGGTCCCTGTAGTACGACGTATCATGAGTCTCGCTCATTAATGTCTCCGCAAATAACTTACCACAGCGTATAAGGTGGCACATTGCGTAAGGTGACCAAGACAGTGCCTCTGCTATCAGGTGTCTGGAGCTCATCCTCTGCCTCCGACGCAGAGTCTGCTTCAGCGATATCGGAATCTTCTCCGGATGCTTTGCGTTTCCGCCGGCCCTGAGCTACAGGAACGGGACCTTTTTTGAGAACATGCGGTGCCGATCGTAGGAAGTCAAGCAACAGTAGCTGGTTTGTCAAGATATTTCTATCCTGGTCTGAGATACCCTTGCCTGGTGAAGCACGCTAGATTAGTCGGTAATGCAGAAGTCTGAACATACTCCGAAGTAGTCACCTGCGTGAGGGAAGTTCCACACAATCTTGTCAAAATTCTGGCTTTTCAGCAATGGGTGTTTCTCGAGTTTGGTAGCATCAACGCCAAATAGTACTTCGCCTCCTTTGGTCCTAATGTCCTGCACAATTGCCACAGCTTCAGGATACTTTTCAAAGCACTCTTGCTCTGAATCGTATGCCGTTGCAACAACATTGGCGGCTGGTAAGTGCTCCAAGGCAGAAGGTGGGTCGTACAAGAGAGCATGTGCAAAAGAGAAGTTTCCCTCTCCAACCAAAAGAATTCGGTCCGTTGGCTTAAACGGTATCGTCAGGGCATGCTGGGGTAAAGCTTTGCTCTTTCCCTTGTTGTGTGAGGGCTTCTTGCCTTTCTGCTCAGCTACTTGTGCAGCTTGTTTCGCATCTTGTTTCTTCTTTGCCCTCGCCTGGTGCCCCGACAATGCTGCCTTGAGAGATGTTTTCTTGCCCATGGTTGTCCGAGCTGCAGTTCAAAACGCCCATTGATCGGATGGTGTGCAATCGGCCCTGGTAGAGATCCATCGGGAAGCCTTTGGTAAATAAATGTTCCGAAAAGGCAGTTCGAACAAACAACGGTTATGAGACGTGGCGGCTGGGCGTCTGCACGTAAAGCACACGTCTCATACCGACCACATCCCACCCTCGCACACGAGCAGTCGCTCTCACAACCCGAGAAACCAGTCACTCCTTTCATTCCTTTATACACAAAATGGTATGCAAACGAATCTTGCAAAGTCTCATGCGCTTGAACTCATACCTGTGATATAGCCGACTGCATTCGAGCTTCGCCAGAAGAACGCCCAGTTCGCCGACCGTGCTCGTGCAGGCAAGAACCCAGTGAAGCAGTCACGGCAAGACCGTCTGGCAAAGCGTAGCCCCGTTAGCTTGTGGGCCCTGGGTATCATCGTATTTGTAGTGGTCGGTGGAGGTACGTGCATGCCTATTCTTAGACGATAACCACTGACTCTGTTCACAGTATTCTTCGAGATCATACGACTCATTTTCTTGTGATATCCCTCTGGTTTGGATGCTTCATATGCGTATTATTGTATAACAGAGTGTCTCCTGCATTGTCATTCTCTGGAACTCAACCTTGTCTACTCTGCGTTACCGCCTGCCGCTCCAGAGCCAGAAGCACCTTCACCGGCGGTGCTCTCTACTCCTTCCATGGCATCCTCAAGCTCCTTCTCGTCAATCTTGACCTCCTCTCCAGCCCAAATTCGCATGGTCGGTTGCCAAACCATGACCACGTTATCTTCTGACGTGCTCGATGCGGTCCAGTTCTCACCTGCTCCCGGTGCCCAGCAGAAGTCTGTTGGACGAGCGGTATGACCTTGCGAAATTGCGAATGTCAGACTATGTCTAGTATCTGTGTACTGGTTTTGATGACTCACCGCCATGAACGAATAGCAGCTCAGGAGGCCCGTCTTCTTGGTCATCTGGTGTCTGTTCGACACCAATCTGCGCCAAGTCCCATACGTTGATCCTCCTGTCGCTTGAAGCAGATGCGAAGATGGTTGGATTACGAGGCGACCAAGACACATGGAGTACTTCATCGGTATGAGACTCGAAGACATGGAGCTTTTTGTGCGGGGACCGTAAATCATGGAGGGCGACAGTCTGCGAGCGAAGGTTAGCGTAGTCCGACGCAACATAGGGGCGTGACCTACGTTATCGGCACTTCCAGTCAAAATCAAGTGGTCCACAGCAGGGCTGAACGAAACAGCAAGGATTTCGCGTTGATGCGCCTCGATTTTGAGTACAGGGTCAGCAGCGGCTCGAGTATCCCAGCTGAACGAATAATAGTCAGAGTTGTCCTTATTAAAGTAGGCAGCGACTTACACTAAGAGCATTTTGTCGTCCCCCACACTCGCAAAGGTGTAGTCTTGTGTAGCATGCCAGTCCACGTCCTAGAAACCCGTCAGTCGGTTGAAGGTAGTCATAATCGCAAGACAGGCTCACTCCAACGACAGACTTGTGTCCACGGAAGACTGTTGTGGGCTCGATTGTACTCTTTGCCTTAGTATACGAGTTGACGTCCCTACGTGCCACATTGCATAAGATATACATATGGACTTCGACTATATACTCACCAGTGGCAAATAGTCATGTCTTCAGATGCACCAAGAACGTGACCCTTCTTGTTAGGGTTCCATGCCAGTCCGTAGCTATATACCAATGTCAGCAACATAGCCCAGCCCTCATTGATTATGCCCAATACTCACCCTTCCTTGTGTTGTCCTACTAAAGTGATGTCCGGCTTGCACTGTCCACCTCGCTCCGGCTCACTCGAATGCTTCGTACGATCAAACACATACACTTCTCCGGAGACAGCCTTGGTCGCAATCAAGTCGGGGTTCTGGGGCATATAACGCGCTCTGTTGACTTCGCCCTTATGGTTGATTTTCTGGATGATTTGGATGCGTGGCTGGGGTGGTATGGAGTGGCCACCGAGTTCTCCTCGTTCGTCGTCATAGTCCGAGCGATCGAGACGGTCTGAACCTTCCCCGCTGGTTTTTGGTAGTTGGACCTGAGCGATTTGGAGGTAGTCCTGGGATTGACCTGAGGTGTGTGTTCCGAGGAGAAGACGGTGAACGGTGTAGTTCTTGCCTGGAGGGCTAGCCAGACGTTATAAGCTTGTCCATAGGCCTAAGACGTTAAGAGACTCACGACTCTTTGTCTGGGAACCATTGACACGTCAAGCTGGGCCAGTCAAGTGCATGTGTGATGACCATATCATATAGATATGGCGCGTTCTTCTTCCTATAATAGTGTGAGCTCAATAGCTGCAAAGACTGTTTTCAAAAGCATATACGGCGTACCATGTCTTATATTCCTGAATACAGTGAACAGAAGAGGTCGATACACCCTTGTCTCGTTTTGAGCACTCTACGCACCTCATTAATGATCTTATTCTCCTCCTCAGCTGCTAAGTCGTCCTCTTCGTCTTGTATAGTGATTGGCTTCATGATGATACGTGAATTGCTTACAAACTTATACGACTGTACGAGTTGTCAGCAGTTTTACAGGAGTGTAGGTTGGGCGATGGTAGTGGGGTGAACGAAGTTGATACTCGGACGCGCCTCAGACGCGATGCATGATTTTGTTTGTCTCACGCGCCTCGACTCGCGACCTTACAGGAACTTACGGGCAACCGAGATAGAGGCTGCATTTAAGCACACTTTGACTCGCTTAATATAGCCTTATGAGAGTTCGAGCATATGGAGATACAGAGCGATTAGATAGTATACTGGAAGCTATGAGAATGCCAGGCAATGGTCCTCCATAAGTCTATGAGGGAATACGAGAAATGGTCATGCTAGCGTCCAGTCTATTTTGACTCCTTCTCCCACTTGGCAATGAGCTTCTCAAGGTCAAATTTGGGATCTTCAGGATCTGTGATAACTGTGAAAGAAGTCGGTGCGTTTCAGCTAAAGTATTGAGGAGTAGCACCATAGAGGCTGGATACGTACTGTCGTCCTTCTTCGTACCCTGCTGCTTCTTCTTCCAAGCCTCCTTAGCCTCAGCTATAAGATGTTCCCGCTCTTGGATAGCATGGTGCTTCTTCTCGTTGTCGTGCTCCTTCTGAAGTGAACGTCTGTGTGTGATGCCGTAGAATACACCTGAGAGGAGAGCAGTGTAACGGACGACCTAGCATCATCGGTAGAGCCTCAACGCCTTATTAATGAGCAAGCGTAGACTGTGCGACGTACGTTCACGGTTGCGGAGGCCATTTCTTCACCTGCTTAATTCCGAACGTGGGGAGAGGAGGGTACGAAAAGGAATGTCTGAAAAGATAACAAATAGCTCTTATGAGTAAGACGACTTTTCGTATACTTCTTTAAACACTTACAAGGTGTGTAGACGGTGAGGAAAGAAAGTCCGTTCGGTGAAGGGGTGCGCTCGCTGGAAGACAGCGGGAAACCCGGGTCGCCGCTACTCAGAGATGGTCACGTGCGCCTTGTCGACCTGGGGCGCTCGATTCAAGCGTCTCGAAAGTAAAGTACTGCTTCTCACTCCCGTGTCTACAACACTACTACGGTGTGAACGAGGGCCATAATGTTCTCTGTTTAAACAGGACAAGTCTTGTTAATATTTCTGAGATACCCCCTTTTTTCTGCCACCCCCAGTGTTCCTCAATTACGTGTCACACTACTGCCTTGATCTGTCCACTAGAACCGACAACCCGTCATATTCATTTCATTTCGGACGTTCGTTTCTGCGTTACTGGGACACGCACAGCCCTTCACTTCTTTTCCCTCGCCAGCAACATCCCACAACATGGCCGACGACGTTGAGATGGACGCCCCCCAGATTTCTACACTCCGTGAAGAGGAGACACCAGAGCCACAACCATCCCAGGGAGCAAACAAATCCTCATCGAAATTTCGGGTAAAACTCGTGGTTGGTGAGGGCAAGCGGGCAGGCTCTGCCCAGGTTACTCAAGAGAGAGTGCCCTATGTTCCGCATAGCGACGAGGATGAGGACGAGGACGATGAGGAAGACCAACTTATTGACGATGATGAAGATGAGCCAAAGGTACTGCCTCCCGTGATACTCCCACCTACTGTGTCTGCGCCTGTCATCATGGAGAAGAAAACCGTCGTCTCGAAACGTGGGGGTAGTACCGCTGGGCGGGGCAGAGGGAGAGGTCGTGGCAGCAGAGGTGGCAAACTAGGGCGTGCAGGTGCGGACGGATGTTCATGCTGCTGGCCGCATACTGACTGTATTGTCAAGACATTGGTCCCCCTTTGACAGCGTCCGCAAGTATCGATAGTATTGTTACGACTGGTAATGTCGGCGGCAGTATCTCAGCTCCCCTTGGCACGCCCAAGAAGCGAGGCAGTGGGCTAACCAAGACCGGTTCATCCAGAGGAGGACCAGGTTCAAGAGGAGGAAAGCGAGGCGCCAAGTGAGTGAGCTCTTTCGTCAATACCAGCCCGTCTAACATCTATATCACATACAGACAGGCAGCAGCTGTGCCTCTTCATATGCGTGACGATGCTGGCAGCGTCAGCGAGGGTGAGCCTGCCACCAATTTGTCTGTGTCCATGGTAGAATCGTATTAATTTTCTCTTGAGTAGCATACGCTGGTACCGCAGCGTCTTCCCCTGCTGCTCATGACGACCACAGTCCTGATGTGCACGACATCCCCCTCCCCGGTTCATCAGTCCCAATGCTTCCAGCACACCTAGACGACGTGAATCTGGACGGGGTCCCACTACCGACATACCCACTCCCTTCAAGACCATTCCCGGTTCACCCTCCACCGAAAATAGGGAGCGGTTTTGCTCCTATCATTCCTCTCGATAAAAGCGGAAAACACGTCCGTCATTGGCGACAGGCCCAACGAGAGATCAGAGGCATTGCTGGTGGACGTTGGTTCACAAAGGCTTGGGTAGGTGAGAAGGAATCGGAGTATGCCACAGCGGCTGCTGCTGTCACGGCCGCCATGCAAGCTATGGCGCCTGGAAATCTCCATGATAATGTCTCCGGGCTGGGCCCACTTCCTATACCACGGTTGCCGGGCGTGACGATCCCGGGTGTTGGTAGAGGGCGACCTAGGTTGCCCAAGGGAGACATACAGGGCACAAATCCTTCTTCTCGTGCGGAGTCCATCGAGTCTATAGCGACCATCCCGAAGAAGCGTACGAATTCCCAAATGTCGGGTATGGAGACTCCTGCAGTATCTGCTACTGTTGGCTAGAGTTTCAGTTCTATCCCTCGCTTGTTTCTTGCCTCTCTCTACTTCTTAGTCTCACAGACTCTTGTAGAACACTGAGGTCCTTGTGACGTGATACCATACAGCTACCGAAGTCTTGTAATCATACTGTTCAGCTATTTATACCTACTATGTACCTTCTGCTGAATGATTAGACTAAGTTCATCGTGTTTCGTGAACCACATTCAACCTTTACCACATCGTACGCAGTCCTGCCTCTCTGTTCCTCGTAATAGTGGACCCATGTTACTGTGCCACCGTTCGAGATGACATCGAGCGCGAAATTCCACGTGCGAATTGATTGAGCAGTGCGTGTAGTCGCGGGTAGCCACTTTCGACCTTCTCCTCTTACGCTGTATAGTATCTCGACTTCTTCGCTCGTTCTCGTCACAATATCACGCAGGGTCCAGCCAGATATACTCTGGCGAACTGAAGAATAACGGACGGAATGTCTGGCACCGAGCCGACTGATGCAGAGTTGAAGAGGGGAGCCTGGGGTGAGTCTGCAGCATCGTTAGAAGTGCACCGTGTTCAGACCCTTGTGTAGTGTCTGCAACGGTACCTCCTGCATACGCAAATGACCCGAAGTTCAAGAAGTATACGCAGCAGGTGGAGAAATGTCTCGCCTCGTTTGATAGCGTGCACGAATGGGCGGATTTCATCTCGTTCTTGAAGCAACTATTGAAGGTGCGCAGTTGCGAGGGCTGCTGTGCTCCCTGTCTCGTGCTAAGAATATTACTATAGACATTCCAAGCGTACATGCAATTCAAGGAAATCCCTCGCAAAGTTATTGTTGCGAAGCGGTTATCTCAGTGTCTGAACCCCGCGTTACCTACTGGTGTTCACCAGCGAGCTTTGGACGTCTACGCCCA
>JAXQGX010000463.1:0-14368 GCA_037040455.1 Irpex sp. P115-07
CTGGCTCAACTCGTTAGAGACGGTCCTACGCTTCGTAAGAATCTGAAGGACGCACATCGACAAATTATGATTGCAAATCACCCGGATCGTGGTGGTTCACCATATCTTGCAAGTAAAATAAACGAAGCCAAGGAGTTGTTGGAAAAGACGGATGGAAAGGCGAGATAGGACTCGGTCCACTTTTGTCATGCTGGTGCGTTTGTGTTACTCCTCGAGGCTTTTGGCCCGTATTGACTGCCACTTAGATGATGTTACATGCTATATTTACACCCTATACTGTACTACCACCTAATTGTATCCCACTGCTCTCGCGCTTTCCACCACCTCTCATGATTATGAGCGACCACCGCCGGCAGAAATCCTGCTGACTAAGCAATCCCGATCTTGCCCTCCAACTTAGGCTCGTGACCAGCCTCTAATAAACCTCGTACCTCGGAATAGACTCCAACTCTCTCGATGTCCGAAACAGCAGACTTAAATCCCTCAAAACTGGGAACGAAGGAACAGTCAGTCATTTGCTTTGATTCATACTGACTGACACAAACACGCTTGCAGCTGGGATAGCGTCTATGCGAGGGAGTTATCAAATTTTGAGGAGATCGGAGATGAGGGGGAAATTTGGTACGTACAAGGCCTATCATTGAGATTCAAGGTATACTAAACTCTGGTATAATGCTGTAGGTTCGGAGAGGATAGTGTAGAGAAGATGGTAGATTGGTCCCAAGACTACATACCCAAAGATCCTCCACCTGCTATAATCGAAGTCGGCGCAGGAAACGGCACGCTTCTCTTCGCACTTCAAGAAGCCGGGTACGACGCCTCCCATATCCTCGGCGTAGACTACAGCGCAGATGCCGTAAGACTGGCAAGAGCGATCGGCGAAGCAAGAGGCGACGAAGCCGATACAATCACATTCCAAGAATGCGACTTTCTACAAATATACCCGTCAGCTCTTCCAAGTAACCAGACGGCTGAACAGGATATCGCCATATGGGATCTTGTGCTTGATAAAGGCACCTTCGATGCCATTGCACTCGCTGAGAAGGATAATACTGGGAAGGCTCCTGCAGCAGATTATCCACTTCGAATTGGAGCTATCGTGAAACCCGGGGGATATTTCCTGATTACATGTGCGTATATGATACAGTCGTGTAAAGTAATATGCACTGAACTCTTTCGCGACGTAGCGTGTAATTTTACTGAGGAAGAGCTCATGGCTAAGTTCGCCAACCCCGCGACGGGCTTGAAATACCAGTGCGTATAAAACTTGACAACGCGCCACCGACACCCACACTCGACTGACTGCCTTGCCAGTTCAAAAGTAGATTGGCCGAAGTTCTCATTCGGAGGCCAGCAGGGCAACGTGTATTCAACCGTCGCCTTCCAAAAGCCGACATAGCTCCCTGAAGCGCTGCTACCCCTTGACAAAACCAAGGAAATGTAACATAGTACAGGAATACTCATATCGCAGCTACGATGTCAATCCCCGTACGAAGCGTCTCAACAGCGACCTTCGTCGCCCACTTGATAAAGCCCGACCCTCCATCCTGTTCTTTCCCCTGTCCGAATGCCTGGCCAAGGAAATAGACTAGCCCGAGCGCGAGCGTTTCCATCCTCGTAGCTTTGATGAATACCTCTTCCAAAGGCCCTCTGTTTCTTGTGCTAGGAAAGTCTTTGGGATCGGAACTGAGTAGAGGTGTTGGTAGTTGTGTGCCGATGAGAATGTGCGTGAACAGTTCTGTGAAGAACTGGTGCGTTTGTGGCTTGAGGTTCGTGAAATCGACAGGCTACGGAGTCTTGAGCGAGGACGTTGCATATACGACCGTCACGGAAGAACATACCTTGAGTATAGCAAGAGTGCATGCGTCTTTTGCTATCCACCACGCGTACGCTCTGGCAACGTTCCTCGAACGTGTACTTGAGATCTTGCCGACATCAAAACTGGCAACATCGTCCTTCAGGTTCTTTAACACTTCCGTACCGCCTACACCAGTCTCGCCCAGATCGCGCAAAAAGTCCCACAGGCAGAACTGTAGGGTGATAGTGTACGAGTGGGAGGTTCTGCAGAGTTGCTGGGCGACGAAGGCGTAGTATGGGTTGTAAGATTTCTCCTGTAGGTGGATTGTTTGGAGATGCAAGACAGCAGGTTGATAATGAGAGAACGTACGTTGCCACAGCAGTGCAGTAGCACGCGAATGATTTCGCGTTGTTGAACCTCTGTCAACTTTAGCTGAGAGAGACGTTCGCAGGCATCGACGTAATCCTATGAAACAATTCATAAGACCAAGAACAAAAGAAGAAGTCGGAATGACGTACCTCGCTACTCATGAGAACAACGAAAATGCTTCGTCTTATGTCTGTATTCATACCCTGCTTCTTCGCCAACTTCAACAAGAGATTATCGGCGCTGTCAATTTTCTTGTTCGACTGCTGAAGCTCGTCTTGACGATCTACTAGAGGGTCGCCGCCCCATGCAGCTCCGACCAGCCACCATTTGCCCTTGGTCTCGGCGGAGTGCAGGTCATTCAAGCTCACACGGAGAGGCTCGTGTGCCATTACTGATTCAAGGACCGCGTAAGCACAGCGTGATGAGTGAATGGTAGCTGTATGGACGAAAGTCTGCTTACCATGACGCTTCTTGCTGAGTCCAGAGAGGAACTTCTTCATTCGCTCTACCGCATCAGCACCCTGACCACCCGCCGGATTCTTCTTCAGCTTGTTATTCTTCAGATTCGTCAGTGTCTCGACCATGAACCTCGTCCGTGAGCTATTAAAAATATACGTAAGTGGTGGGTAAACAAGTGCAAACCGCCGCTACATACCTTATAGCGTGCTGGTCCGAAGGGACTTTGGAATGCACAATTTGTACGATATCTTTGAGAGCCAATGGATCGTCCGTGCGGAGTTGCTGGCCAGAATCTGGAACGACGTACCAAGTCAGACACATAATAGAAACATGCTGGAGAACAACTACGCACTTCGAACAATCTTCAACAACAACTCTACCTTGAACTCGCTGAGCTCGCCATCCAGCAAACCTCGGATAAGGTCATACACGAGTAAGCACGAGATGACCTGGAAATTGTACAACTCCGAAAGTAGCACAATCAAGTTCGAGCATTCTTTCCCGAGTGTTTCGTCGACCCCTAGATCGATTGCCGAACTTTCCAGTTCAGAGAAGTGTCGTTCATATTTTGTGACAACATTCTGGACGAAGTACGCAGCTGAATCACCAGATCAGTATATGGTAATTATACGGCTGTGGTAAACTGACTGACCAAACTCCACACCAATGATTTTGTGCAGACTTGCTGTGAAGGCGGCGTGTAGTACGACATAACTATCCAGTAACATCGAGTGTGAGGCAATCCCGTCGATGATTAGCATGGTGATAGCGGACGTAACATCTGGGCGAGAACATAGCTTAGCATCGCAACTTCGTGAATTGCGGAGTGGACTAACCATGTCGTCGTTGGTTCCGATATATTTCTTCTACGCTGTCTAGGATCGTCGAAATATTCTGCTCGCTCATCCTGTTCAGTAGACCCTTCAGTTGACGAGTCAACTTGATCTGAGCTTCAGACTGCTCGTCATCGGCTTTCTTGCGAAGATGCGGGGGAATATATCGTGTTCCTGTGACATGTAATGAGTGATGAGCAACATTCTAAGTTATATGTGCTTACCGGCGACAGCATCGGTGGGCTTGGTCGCAGAAGAGTCTTGTGAGGTAGTAGTCGCTTCACCAATCCCACCCCACTCCTCTTCTTCAATCTCGCCGTTCTCGCTAGAAGCCTTTCCCTCTACAGCAGCTTCGTCATCGCCTTCGCTATCGTCTTCGTCGTCATCATCGTCCTTGCCCTCATCCTCAGACTGCTCATCGTCAAGGCCGTCGTCCATTACATCCTCTCCCTCCTCACTGTCACTTTCTTCATCCATACTCTCTTCCGATGCCTCCAACCCCTCATCTTCTGTGGGTTGCCTCTTTGACTGCGTTCCAACGTAAGCGAAAGTAAATATTCTGTAACATATGGACATACCTTTGGCTTAGAGAAGATAGATGCCTCAATGGTATCGATATCGGCCAGAAGGTCTTTCCAAGCAAACTAAGTCATCCGTATACATGGGCTCACAACATATGCGACTTACCGTCAAGACCGTCCTCATCGAGACCCTTCCCATACTTAGAAGTTCGACTCCCACCCTTCGACCAGCCAAGTTTAGACTCCAAGTAAGCTATGTACGCGTCTTCCTGCTGTTCTTGTGAGCTCCGAGGGAGTTTGGCCGGTATGCTCGCAGTTCGTCCACTTGTCTTGCGTGAAAGCTTCGCCAGAGGAGTTTCTGATTGTGTAGTTGTTGCTTTCACAGGTTTCCGCGCCGGCTCTGCAGACTCTTTCCGAGACGTTTTGGTCTCGGAAGTTTTCTGTTTCGCAGGTTTCTGCTCACTGTGTTTGGCAGGTTCTACGACCTCGGATACCTTGGCCCGCTTGCGTCGAGGAGACTCGTCATGTTCATATTCAGCTGCTCTCTTTCCATGATGTGACTGATGTGTTGTATAGAACTCTGCTTTGCGCTGCTTCTTCTGCTCTCTCTCCTGTTTGCGAGCCTCTTTACGCGAAACCTTTTGCCGTCCTCCTTTTCGATGTGAATGTTGATCTGACGAACGGAGTAGTCAGTAACACAGTTATATTGACAAATGTACATGTTTACTGACTTGAGTTTGCCTCGAGTTCTTCAACGATTGACTGCGGCAGCGTAGGTCCTGTTCGAGGGCGCATCACAGAAAACAGGTCGTTAAACACAGGCGCCCAATAATCTTTAGAAGTGATCGACGGGATATTTGGTCGTATTTGCGATCATTCTCCTCAGCTCTCACTGAAACTACGATGAATCCTTGCTGAATATCTTCGACTGCATATCGCACATTATCTTGCGCTTCGACATACATGTGTATGAACGTTGATGGCGCGTCTCAGCCGGAAATGCCAGAGAAATGTAACACATCACTTTCATTGACTCTCCCAGGCATGCCCACCGCCCGACCACCGCTTGTGTTCGTTACCCTGCACTACATGAACGTTTCAATGCAAAGTGAAGAGATGTAGTTATGTAATATGCTGTCTGGTCTTATTGATGGCGGGACATTGGACGTCAAATGCTGTACAGTGTACCGTAGATTTGTCAAAGTCAAGAAGATGGGACAGGACCCCAGACACCGACATGGTGTTCACCGCATCACCACAGCATCACAAGCCAAGGTAAGCTTTATATGCGCAGGCACCATATCCTCCGCCCGCAACTCACTTTTTGCCCTCAAACATCACAGCTCCAGACGACATGAGCAAAGAGCTCGGCACTCTCGTAGTCGTCGTACTTAAGGCCAGGAATCTCCCAGATGACCACTTCTATAAGCAAGATGTCTACACGAAGGTTACTCTACAAGGTACAACCAAGAAGACAAAAGTAGATGTCAAGGGAGGGCAACATCCAGAGTGGGATGCAGAACTTCGATTCATAGTTACCGACCAAGAGACCGCCAGCTCGAGGAAGCTAGAGATATCTTGCTGGTCCAAAGAGCCGCGCCAGGACGGGATGGTAGGAAAGGGAGAGCTGGACATATCGGAGACGCTACGCACCGGAGAGTTCGATGGTAAGCAATACCAATATTATCATTGTCTTACTCGCGGTGACCGATGACGATCGTTATAGATTGGGTCCCTCTGAGTACGGACAAAGGTCAACGAGGAGATATCTATCTCGAGATGACTTGGTTCGCTGCTGGGCCACCACCTTCCCTATCGCGGAGACCATCCAAATTAAAGCCGGCCGACAGGCTATCTCGTCCAGCGCATGCATATCAGTCTTCCCTAGCACCTATTCCTTCCTCACCACCTCAGAAGAACGGCAAGTTAACACCACCAGACACTCGTCGCACTTCTCCCAAAGGAGATTTGCCACCCTTGCCAGAGGAGAACGGTCCTCCTCCTCCGGAAGCATTGCCATCTATTCTGAGGCCTGGTGCTGGGAGACCTCGTCCCGCATCGACTAGTCCCCACACTCACCCCACCGAAGCACAGGGCTCTACTGCATATCCCCCGCACAGATCCTCATTGCCCCACGATCAGGCCGGAGGTATCCCGGGTCTGTTGAGAGCTGGTCCACCAAACGGAATACCGCCTGTCCACGCTGCACCGGTCAAAGATGTTGATGTTCCATTTCTTTCCGCTTCAACTCTTGGGCAGGCGTCACCGCCTCGCACTGTTTCCCCTCCTGGATCTTTCTATCCACCGCATTCGCTAATTTCGCTTACGCCGCAGCCAGCACACAATGTACAGGCTCCGTATACCCAGCCATCAGGCTATCAACCACCATATACCCCTCAGCCACCCTATGTTCCTCCCGCAAACCCAACACCAGCGCCTTCCTACATCCCTGCGACTACACCTGTCCCACAAGCGACGTACCATAACCCGTCGCCGCCCCCAGTAGCCCCTCCATACGACCCTCAGCCAACACCAGGTCCTCAATCACCTCCGTACGGACCTCAACAGCCTTCGGGTCATGTTCATCACAGCAGCCAGTCTGCGATCTACCCGTCCCAGTCACCGGCACCGAACATTGTTCCAGGTTTTACGCTGCCACTATGGGGTAATCAGCCTACACAGCCGCCACCTCCATCGAATGGATACAATGTAGCCCCGTCTTATCCTGGCTACGGGTATCCACCCGGCCCTCCTCCGCCACAGGCGTATTACGCCCCTCCTCCCCCTGCCGCTCGGCCTTATCCGTACAACTATCCTCCTCCCCCGCCAAGGGAACCAGACTTTGAAGGTCCTTCCGACCCGGCAAAAGCGGCTCGCTATCAGAAACCACTCCCCCTCCCAGATGACGGTATACCCCCACCAACCCATACACGGAGTCCACCACCAGCCGCAGCGCCTCCCCAACCTCAATCCCAAGCTCATTCTCTTCCAAAGCCCACGAGGTCGACTACTCTGGAAGACCACGAGATTGCACTTCGGCTGCAGCAAGAGGAAGAAGAGAGACAGAAGACGCAAGAGGAGCTCGATGAGGAGCTTGCGCGCAAGTTGGATTTGGAGTTGAACTTGGCTTCGGAATCGAATGATCCACCGCCGCCTGCTGCTGAGCCTGTCTCTAGCCCGCCACCATTGCGCCAAAACTCGGATTCTATGCCTGGCCAATGGTACCGCCACCGTGCCTGATATTAATACTTACAAACAGTAGAGGCATCCACTTCGATGACAGGAACAACCTGTAGATGTCTGCGCGTCCTATGTATTGCTTCTCCTGACGTATCATTACCCATATTTATTGACGGATATCTTTAACGACGATGAACATCGCTACATGTACTTACTACCACTTAGTTAGCCACAGCTATCTTTACACAGACAAGATCGGACCAATGTATGAGCTTCAGTCAGAGACACAAATATAATTATTCGGTTCCAATCTAATAACGTTGAAGAAATACACTAACAGCCGGAGAAACTTCTTTCACTTCCTACGTACGGGTACAAAACAGCAAACAGGCAGACAGATTTGCATGCGTGCGTGACTACGGGTCCAAAGCATGTGCACAGCGATTCAAAAAGAGTAAACACGAGCGGTGAAGTGAGTTGCAAATGCGGGGGACGATGCGACATTGGTGTGGACAGCGTTCGGTATGAACTGGAGCAGTCAGCAGGCATGAAAAGGAAATGAACTAGAATGAGATAAACGGAAAGACGAGCGATGTGAAGGTGAAGGTATAAAAAGTTAATAAAAAGAGACGTGAAACCGTATCGTATGAGAAGTCGTAAGGGCGTGATCCCGATGAGAGGGGGTATTAATGAGCAGGCGTCGATGGTATCGCAAATGAGGTTGTGCTTCTGCTGTGCCCAGCTCTTAAATCGAGTCTTCTGGAAGAGGCTCAGGTGCGCCGCCCAAAGGCTCGCCGTGAACCCGGAAACGGTACAGACAGGTGAGCTCCTCGCGACCCCAGTTACTCTTGACAGCCAGAACGACGACACCAAAGTCCATGTCGAGATCTTTGACCTCCTGAGAAATAGGGAACGTCTGAATCTCCTTGTCCGCGTGCACGTTGTAGGTGAACTTGGCGATACGCATGAACGGCGTTCCTCTGGGGAGCGACTCAGGAGCCTCAATCTCTTCAACCTCTTCCCCTCGTTCTTGAGCCATCGCACGGGACTCCTCACGCTGCGCAGTCCACGCCTTATACTTCGCCACATTCTCCTCTCCCTCAACCAACCCCCAAACTTCCATATGACGCGGTGCAGAGCGCAAGTTGGTGCCCATGTCCTTCGAAACATGGTCGATGGTGACGTCTGTAATGCGAGTGGGGAACGCCAACATCACACCGACTTGTCCTTGAGAGCCAGCGAATGGCCAGCAGTGTCCGTCGTGGTTCTCGTGGTGCAGGATAGTAACAGGCGGACGACCAATGACGTTACCTTGTCCTGTGAACATACCAAGGACGCGACCAGCAAAGCCGTCAGGCCTGATCTCGTAGGTGGGACTTGTGAGCGAAGGTATGATACCGCCTCCAGCAGAGTACATGGCGTAGTCCGGTCGTCCGATCCCGTCTCTCGAGGCTTTGACAACAGCGGACTCGACGAGCTTCTCAATGAGGCCGGATACGTCCTTGCCGTCAGCAGATTTGATGGTCACTGCCGTCTTGCCCGCCGCCAAGTCCTTAGCCCACGCAGGCACCGCACCAGAGGGAACCTCGGTCTTCGTGCTCTTGCCCAGCTCGGTAACATCACCCTCCATCGAGTCCACGCGCTTCTCCAAGGACTTGAGCCATGCCCGAGCTTCTTTGTCGTTGGCAGCGTCACCCTGTCGTTTCGCCTGTCGCTCTCGCTCTTCCCATTGAGCATGCAGCACAGCAAGCTCCTGCTTGAAGCCGCGGATGGCCTGGCTCAAAGAAGACTGGAGAGTGCTCTCGAGGGCTGCATGATTTGAGCTTTCCTCCGCGAAGCGGTTCTCGAGGGTGCTGATCTTGCTCGTTAGGAGTTCCAGCTTCTTGGAATCTCCGTCGATCTGCGTACGACTGAGCGCAGCATCAAGCGAGAGGGCGGAAAGGGCACTTTCTACTTTTAGGAAACGCTCAGAGAACTCGGAGAAGTCGAGAGGCGCATTGGTAGAGGGTGGTGTGTATGCGGGAGCCGATGGAGATCGCGAAGGAAGAAGAGCTGAGAGGTATCCGTTGTATGCAGCGTAGATGCCCAGAGCACCAACCAGCCAGGGAATGAGACGGTATAGTGGCGCAAAGCTGAGTCTCTGCACCGGTTTGAGGATGAGGTTGTCGATGAGGAGACCAATGGTGCGCAGGACGAGTAAGGGCAGATAGATGATCGCTGCCCAGATGCCCCTTGCGAGCGCGGAGAACAACGAGGATATCCAGTGGACGCCTCGGCCGAGAGTGGCCCCAACAGAGAATGACCGTTGTGATATAGCCTCGACACTGGTATCCGCCTCATCCAGTGAGAGTTCATCTATCTCCGGTATCGAATGCAGTCCAGTTTCAACGTCTGCGGAGCCATTGAGTCCTCTAGAATCGTATTGTGGTTCTGGTGGTACGGAGCTTCGCGGCACCGACAATCGCGATGACGGAGCAACAGACGATCTTGGTACTGAAGGAGCACGAACAACGGGTGCAGCATCTCTTGCAGCACGCTATATGCTAGGTTAGATTACACCACTGACGAGAAACCTTGGAACTCACCTCTGCGGCCACAGCTGCTTGACTAACTTCTTGAACTTCATCATCACTCTGACCGTCTTCTGCCGCTCCATTCTCCCTTCCTCCTCTCCTCCCCTTCCGCCTCTTATCGTAGCCAAGCACAGGCAAAGACGTCAATGTACCGGCCACAGCTCCCTTCTTCGCCTTCTTCCGCCTCGACTTCTTCCCGTCCGCCTCAAACTCTTCATCAGACTCCTCAAAGTCGGACAAGTTCGGCTTGTATGCCTTGTGGTCTTCTGAGATACGTTGATTCCGCTTCCGCGCACTAGGGCCGCCATGGTCCATCGAGTTGCTCTTGTCTTGCAGAGACGATTGAAACTCGCGCTCCTCAGCCGAGTAATCGTAGCTTGTTGACTGGTCCTGTGGTGGTGGAGGGGGTGCTGCTGCCCGTCTGGCCTCCGGCTCCTCCGACTGTCTCCTCAAGAAGAACGTGGTAGGTGCAATCGAGGTGAGCTTCTTCGACATGTCTATAACCTGCTCAAACGGAGTCTTTCCCTTTGCCAACGCACTCTCTCCTTCACCCTCCACCTCCGTGTCAGGCACATGTCGTGCAGATGGTGCCCTAGAGATGCGCGACGGAGGACGCGAGATGTTGCTCCGCGGTACTGGGTTACCAAGTCGACGGGCCATAGCCTGCTGCTGCTCCTTCTCATACTCCACCGAGGTGCTTCTGGGCAGCGTCGACTTGCGCTGGGTGTTCGATGCCCAAGAATCGTTGGGGTTCATGATGGTGCTAATGCTGGAACCGTTGCTGCTAGTGCTGGTATCGTACGCGGGTATGACGAAGCTGGCCGCCTGATGGAACGCGCTCGCGATATTTACTGATGTATCCTTGACTGCCCACCTAGAAGGATTGGGCGGTGTGTTGATTAGACGGGGGCCAACGACGTGTTGACCTTGGCCGGCGTGTTGTTGTGCTTGTTCTTGCTGCTTTAGTCGCGCGAAACGAACTAACGCGGGCTGCTCGTCAACCTGCTCTGACTGTTCTGCGGCCGTGTTCGACCTTTCTTTAGGTGGTGATCGTGGAGGAGAAACTGTAGATCCTCTGGTATGATATAAGACAACGGACGCGAGGGTAGACACCATGATGCGAAGGGAAAGAAGACGTACCCGTAAGAATAAGAGACTGGGCCTCTGCTTAAGTTTGTTCGCTGAGAGTGTCTTGCGTTCGTCGCGTGTAACTGAGTCGAGCTGCTCGCGGTGACTGCAGCACTCGTAGACGCTGTCTTCCTGAGAAACGTGTGGTGATCGAGACGTCTACCTTGGCCTAACGGTGTGCTCGCGAAGGACATGTAATCCTCGTTGTCGACAGATTTCTGGGGTAGTCACAGCCGTCCGGGGTGCGTGGTTGAGATATGAAGAAACGCGTCGGGGGTGTGGTTGGGAACTGATGGGTTCGCGGCCGAGGACAGAGGTTGATTGCGTGTATCAGGAGTGTGCTGAACGTTGATAATTGCAGTTCATCCACAGCTTACAACGGAGATGAGAAAGCGAGTATGCCTCGTGGGGGATGCGTGGTGGTGGAAGGAGGGAGGAGAGAGAGTTCGAGGTCGCATGCGAGGACCGCGTTCAATATCAACTCGAATTTCGCGTGGCCCGCGTCTCAGTGTTTGGCTCTATTTGTTCCAGGCCAACTCGACCACAACTATTTCCTCGAAAGTAACAACTGCTTGGGCCCCCAAAACAATGCGGCCAGGACCATAACCAATACATGAACATCAGTCTGTGCTACTGTACAGCATCCCGAGCTTAATTTCGGTTCATTCGTCGTTCTCCGTCAACCTCACCTCCTACACATTTTGATAGAAGCACACAGACGCTCATATAGAGGCAAAGGTATCGGTGGCCTGGAGATGTCATCGTTAGCACTGGGACCATATACGCACAAAGGCAAGCTTACCTCTACCAAAAGCTTAGCGATTCCTGGCTCGCGAGAAGAGTGACCCGCATCGGGGACGATGTGGAGTGTGAGCTCTGGCCAGTTCTTCTTGAGCGCATACGCGGTTGTAGCCTGCGAGGAACAATAAGTGAGATGAAGGTCAAGGCACAAGTAACCGAGTTATTACATACCGGGCATACGACGTCATATCGTCCCTGAACGACTACGCAGGGAATGTGACGACTGGAGACATTTTATCAGTGACTGAAGAGGGGTATGATTAGATGAGAGGCTCACATCTTGTCAATCTCCTCCTTTTCGAGCAGTTGTCCATCTCGCATCCAACCCTGTACAGTGAGGTTAACACAACGAGATAATTAGGAAAATGGGACACGTACGTTGTTCAAGAAGTAGTGGTTCTCGATGCGAGCGAATGCGCTGTGTGGTGTGACGAGAAATAGAGTCAGCCCTCACTACTGCATACGACACACTGACAGGAACAGGAAAATATACTTTGCCCAATCGTCCTTTTCCGCTTCCGCAACGTACGCGGGATCGACGTACAGCTTCGATGTCCACATCCTAGCCACCCAATCAACATCGTCAGAGATCTGCATGAGAATACGTGAAATGCCACTGACTCCCAGCGAGACCACGCCTTTGCGGCCCTGATTCTTGTCTCCTCGTCCTCGGAGGTGAGTTGTGCGTGGTATGCCAGGATCAAGTCGTGACGCTCTGCTTCAGGAATGGGGGCGATGTACTCGTCCCATGCTTCTGGGAATAGGTGGGACGTGCCCTCTTGGTAGAAGAATCGCAGTTCACTGATACAGATGGGTTAGGTCGTTGACGGGGGTATTTAATAAACGCACGTACCTCTTGCGAAGAGTGAATATACCACTGTAGGGTAGTGATTGTTAGTTTAGGGAAACATGACGATAAGCGGGGTGTGTACCGGAGAACAAGAGTCTTTACGCGGTCTGGATAAGACTAGATGGGGTAGGTGAGCGTTGGTGAGTTGCGGTTCGGGTTTATGGATTGGTCTCACGTACCTCTGCGTATGCCAAAGACAAAGTCGATCCCTGCATGAACAACCTTCATCAGCATCGATATTACTCGCTAGTAAGTTGTCAACTTTACCCATGACCCTCCAAAGACGTGCCACTTGTCAATCTTCAGATGTTCACGCAACTTCTCGATATCCTTGACGAGATCCCATGTAGTGTTCTCCTCCAATGACGCGCTCCTGCAGTACCAAAACGCGCACAACCGTCAGTTGAGTGTAGGCACGGTAGATAAGGAACTGACGGGGTAGATTTGCCAGAGCCACGTTGATCGAAGAGCACAATCTGAAGAGAAGGGACGAAGACAGGTGCTTAGAATGGGGTATGAGAATGCTAATCGACTCGTACGCACCTTGTATTTTGAGGGATCGAAGAACTGACGATCCTTAGGGTCGGTTCCTCCGCCAGGTCCACCTACAAACGACCGTAAGGGCGAGGAGCTACCGTACATCTAGACTTTGAGTCTCACCATGAAGGAATACAACTACGAACGTCCAGTGTTAACGCTATGTGTGCCATGAGACGTGACTCTGCTTACCAGGCGTTCCAGTAGGGTTCCCGCTAATCTCGTAGCTGATGACCGCGTCTCGTCAATATACACGGAGGGATGTGAGCGACAAACACCGCGACGTACTAGAGAGTGTGCAGATCCGAGACCTTCAAGAAATCCTTGATGAACGGTTCGATAGGCGGATACATGATCGTCTCTAGCGGTTTTTGGTTCTCCTTCGAGGTCGTCGTTGACAATCTGCGAGCCTCAGTGAATTGGGTCAACCGGGGAATGTGTGATGTAGCAGCAGCAGGTGTAAAGCCTTGTACTACGCGTATGCGAGAGCCGAGACTGCTAAGACAACGAGCAGAAGTACGAGTTCGAAGTGCTGTGGGGAAAGATGAGGGGGCGCTAAGAGTTCTCAGAGGCAGCCGTCCGCATATGGAGCTGATCATCTGCATCGCGTCGTGTGTATATACCGCTTCAATTGCAAAGTGTTCTTTGACTCTAGACTCTCAGACCAACGCGTCCCATGATCAGAGAAGTGTGCCAGAAGTTGTGGTGGGCGACTTTGACTGGCGAGTTTGTTTGTTTGGATGCTACCGAGCTGAGTGAAGCAGTCCGAGTCGGACTCGCTGACGGATGGCTTCAGGGCCGACTGATGCGCCCATAGGATATCTTTAGACATGATGCGCTCTGGACTCTGGAGCTTCCAGGTAGGACCTGCTCTACTCGTACCAGCAATGAGTCTGCTGAGAAGAGGCTCAAAGTTGCTGGATACAAAGTGATCTACTGTACATGGCTGCAGTGGTCTCTGCCAGTTGGTTGGGCCAAGATAAACTTCATCTACACTGTAGATCCCTCGGGAGATCGTCCGGCTGGGGACAGCGCCCACGCCGTAGTCGCCGGAAGCAATCAACTTACTTAACCAGTGCGAATTCAACTCTTCACTGAACCTCACTAATCTCTCCTCGCAGGAACAGCCTTGACACAACAGATGATGTCGCAAGCTACTAAATCATCTGGCAGACTTATAACGAGGCTACATAACAGTGCCTCCTCATAACTCACAATCAACACGGTCAGTGCAATAAAAAGTCACTGCACCGCCCGATCGCCGCACTAACACACGTCAAAAGCTCGACAAACAGCGATATAATATCACAGCCGTACCA
>JAXQGX010000464.1:0-14426 GCA_037040455.1 Irpex sp. P115-07
CGGGCGGCGAACGGACCAGGGTACGACGCGAGTGGGTGGAAGGGAGAGAGACGGTAGAGGATGGTGAACACGACAATAGAGGTCCAATATTGTAAGAAAGTAAGAGCAAACGTGAGCAGGCCTGCCGTAGGAGCTGGAAAGATGGCAAGTGATGCTGGGGTAATAATTAACAAGGCGAAGTGCGCCTTAGGATCTTCGGGTTCGAGGTAGTGGTAAATGAGATAGGTAGCCTAAAGGAGAGTGCATCAGTCATGGCTGTAATCTACCGTACTAGTATACAAACTCTGGCACTTACAAAGCTCGCTATCTCGACGAGAACCGTCATTTGCCTATGTCTCTGTAGAGAAGAGGGAGGATAACGTTATGAGTATCGAGGACATCGAAGACACGGTGCGACTATATACCGCCTCCATTCGGGGACTAGTCATCTCCCTTTCTGGAAAGCATATTCCTGGATCCATCTGAGCGGTGCCGTCTGCCCCCGTGCATTACGATATGAAGGGACGGTCATTCTGCAGGATCGACGGGATTAGACGGATGATGTGTGATCTGTCCTGTGTAAAACAGGGGTAAAGGAGTTAGTCAGTTTCCATCGTGAGCCCACCACGTAACGATTTCACTCACTTCCTATCGTTTTAGCAATCATAGGATGAACTCAGGCGCGACACGCTTCGCCTTGCGCCCATGAGACCGCCCATACCGGAACAATCCACGTTGCTATACTTGCTATCACTTGGAGAACCTTGAGTATATGCCAGTATAGCAAGGGCAGATTTGCCCGCTGCTTACAACGCAGACGCAACGGTGACGCAGAGGTCTTTGCTTTTGAGAGATAGGTAGTGCACGATCCTTTATTATCCGCGACCTAGGCCCGCGAAGAAGTGCAGTAGCGTCAAAGATCAGAGATAGATCCGAACCCGTCTGCAGGCGACATCTAAGTGAGGGTATGATGTCTAGAGTGTAAGCGACGCACCCGCGGAACAGCTTTTCCAAGAGTTCGCGACATATAGCTACCTTGTGACTACCGAACCCTCTCACCGCACCACCGTGAAGGAGTTGGGCTGTTTCATCGTGAGTAAATCTTGTGAAGCCAGTGTAACGACACCACTCACTTCCTATCGTGTTGGCGACTTGAACCATACTATGAGCTCGGGCATGACATGCATCGCCTTGCGCCCGCAAGACCGCTCATTCTGAAATGGTGTACGCTCCTATACCTGCTGGCACTTGGCCCGGGAGAACCTTGCGACTTAGGAGTGGTATCCATAGATGGGCGGCTTGACTTCGGGCGGCGACTTAGCCTCTCATAGCCTCTCTAACCCGACGTCGCGACACTCTGACTCTGGTATATGCTCGTACAGAAAGGACAGATTTGCTCACTGTCTGCTATAAAGACGAAACGACGACACAAAAGTCTCTTCTTGGGACACGAACGACAAGAGATGCTTACTCCACCGCCAATACCCGTGAAGGGATCCGATAGCCTCAAAGACAAGGCTGAACCTGCATGTGTGAGATTTTTAAGGATTAGCTTCACGGAATATGGTGTGCACGACACACCTACGGAATATCTCAGAATATCATTGAATATAGCGATTGACAGACTACCGGGCCCTCTCATCACACCACGTCAACGCTCTCGTGTTGGAATGAAGTGATGAAAGGGCACGATCGCATCGCGCCGCACGCCAAAAATTGTGCGAATAACGCACTACCCACGGAGGTCGCATGCCTTCTCGTCATCGCAAGACGCAAGACGCAGCCCATGGACGCACGGCCAAAGGGCCATCCCATCCCGGCTCTTCGACGACACGGCGTTGGCACACGCAGCCCAAGAACGCACAACCAAAGGGCTGTCCCGTCCATGGCTCTTCAACGACGATGAGTCGCTGGTAGACGCAGCCTACGCAGAGGCCCTTCGACGACACGGCATCAGGATTCGCAGCCCAAAAACGCACAGCACATGGATGTCCCATCCTGGCTCTTCAACGACGACGACACGGCGTCGGTAAACGCGGCCTATACACAGGCTCTTCGACGACCCGGCGTCGGGATTCGCAATGGAATGACGGGCCTCTAACTTGAGTCACTCCATACGAGGCAATGATGGGCGACCCGCACTGAGAGCAGATCGACGACGCAAGTGGCCGAGTTACTTGTTAGTACAAAAATACGGGGGTGGATGGGTTGAAGGGTTGAAGAGAGAGGGAAGGAGGGAGAGGGAGGCGCGCGTTATATGTATGTGCTACGTGGTTTAGCGCTGGAAGTACTTAGTGGTTCAACCGGCTGAGGTGCACGAGTTTGGAAGGATGGATTCGTAGTTGTACTTGGTCGTGTTCAGAACAGTTGCGTTGAGATGGAGAGGAATGGATGCGATGACTAGCAAAGCAAAGTAATTGTACATAACATAGACAGCATTCGACGTCACGGTGAACGAAACTACATGAGGCGGCGTACGTCCAGTAAATTAATCAAACAACACAGCGTAAATCCAGAGACACTCTCCAAGCCTTCATAAGTAAATACTCGAAGTATAATATCACCGTCTCTTCATCCTAGCAGTAACAGACATCGCCGGCCTCCCCTCCTCATCAACCTTCACAACAACAACCTCCTCCGCAACGCCCCTCAACAAACCAGCATACTCCACCACAGTCCTATCCTCCTCCTCATACCCGATATCCACCCTCAAATACTCCAACGTCGGCCTTCCATTAATATTGTTGTGGTTGTCATGGGTAGGATGGTAATAGTTCTTGTGCGAAAGGAGACAGTCCTTCAGAAGCCTCATGAACTTGTACGACCTTTCCCTCTTCGCATGCATGCTATGTTCCTCCCAGTCCGGCCCATACGGCCTCCTCACACTCCTCACACTCCCAACCGACTCCCTACTCCCCTCCCATCCCTCAGTCCTGACCCCCCACTGCACCCCCCACTCAGAAGTCAACATCTCGAACACATAGCCCGCACACCAAGGATCCCCATTCGACTGTAACAACCACAGCTCCCTCAACCGCGGGAACACCGGCTCCCTCTCCTCTCCCTCCTCCTCCTCTATCTCCTCATCAAGTTCCTTCACCCAACTCACCATCCCACACACGCTCCCATACGCGCTCAACAACGGCACAAGTGGCATAACACCCATATTCGCCGCCTGTACAACCCGTGCGGACGCGCACATAGCGAAGATGGGACGCCAGAGGGTGTGGGACATGTACGTGCGTGCGGCCATGGTGCGATACATCGTCTTGTGGTCGTAGGCGCCGTTTAGTGAGAGGGAGTGCAAGGAGGAGAGGGGCAGGGCGCGGAGGAGGGCGAGCAGGGGTTCTTCGAGTTGGAGGGCGTGGTCGCGCATGAGGGTGTCAGTTACGCTGGACGACATGACGAGCACCTCGGTGAATGTTGGCTCGCTGGTGTAGGTAGGGTCCTGAGGGAGAGCTACGCGCACGGTAGAGCGGAGGTCTTCCATGTCGATGCCCAGGGCACCGATGGGCAGGCCGAACTGCTTGACGTAAGATGCGGCGTAGGCGATTAGGGAGGTGTATTGCGTGAGGTGAGGTTCTGCGTTGATGTCGATGGTGAGGTGGGCGAGGTGTGGTGTGTCGAGCGCGTGGAGGAAGGAGAGGACGAGAGTGCTGTCTGAGTGCGAGATTGCTAGTTTGCGAAGATGGGGTAGAGGGAGTTTGGGGTCGTCCGTGGAAGGAGTTGTCAATGGGAGCTCGGGTAGGGTGTTCTGGAGGGTGAGCGTTTCGAGCGAGGGGAGACTGTGTAGACACTTTCGGAAGTCGTCTGTGGAGGGGGGAAAGGCTGCTTCGAGTTGTGTGGCCCGCTCGTCGGCTGGTAGTACGTCCCACGCCAGCTCTACATGCTCCACAACTGGTGGATCTGATCTTCTGGGCCTATGAACAGTGCGCTTGACCTCGAGATGCGTCAAGGTAGGAAGGCTGAATGCCGACCAAGGTAAATAGAAATCACGGAGGGTCAGTCGAGTAAGGTGAGGTGGCGGTTCCGCAGCGAACCACGGTGTCGGAATAACATAATAGCAGTTTGGTGTGTCTAGCACGCCGACATGGAGCTCTTCCAGCAGCGGTGCAGACCTCGTGAACAACAGCCTCAGCACATCGAGCGTGCCGCGCGTGAAATCTCCCCGAACCGAGCGGAGCCTCGACAGCACTTCAGGCGTCCCCACAAGAATACCACAAATCTCCAAATGCTCGTGGTACCGTTCGATATTCGAGTCGTCTCCCTGCGGGAGCGGATGCAAGACGAGCGAGAGGGGCACACTGCCCGAGCGTCCCAGCCACTCGGAGAACCACTGCGAATTGCCAGGGTTGCAGACCAGCTCGCTCCAGAGCTCGCTGTACCCGAGGGCGACGTAGCGAAGTTGCCGGCAGACGTGTGTGATGTGCACCCAGCCGAGGTCTACACCAGCTCGCTCTGAGCCTTTGGTCGTGTAGGATGCGGAGAACGGGTCGAGGGTGCGGAGGTGCATGAGTATCTGGCCGAGGACCTCGGGGGATAGCTTGAGGAGGGGCTGGCACGCGTTGTGGCTCGCTGCTTCTTCTGGTGTCATAGGCGGGGGTGGGGGTTCTGGTGTAGTGGCATCGTCACGGGCACCATCGGTAGTGGTGCGATGCTTTAATTTCGAACCTAGTTTTCGAAATTGCCTACGAGAAAGTAGATACATCTGAGTGAGCATTAATTCCAGTGTCATTTCTCGATACACACCGAGTAATATATGCTCGCAGGGTGCCAGCGTTGAATTTGGGCATCTTCGCGAGGGTCCAGTCCTCGCGAACGAGTAATCTCCCTGAAAGTCGAAGGACACAAAAGATTGGCCGCTAGGCCGCCAGACCGACGCGGTCACGTACCTAGTACAAGGTCACAATAGTCTCGGTTACTTCCGGTCATGCCGTGCCTGGCTCTGCGACTGCACCGTCATTGAGGTTCTAACACTGTGCATTTTGACGCAGACGATGGTGAAAGACGTGGATGCGTGAACGTTTGAGCTGTTGGATTGAATGTAGTTAGGCAGAAAAGACGAAGTAATGAAGGTGATCAGAGACGTCGACACTGGCAGGACGCGAGGGCGCTTCGTATTTAGGGCAGGCCATTTCGCGTTTATCAGAGACTCGGATGTAGTCTTTTCGGAACCCGACTGCTCTCACTAGTACTGGCAGTGCTCTGCGATCAACAAACACGTATTCTGCCTCCTCCGCTCTATCATTCTCTTTGTTGTGGTGCCCTGCTGCGTTACACTGACCTACTTCAGTCCATAATTCTGAAATCTCGCCTCTTGACGTTGCATTTGACCGTAGACAACCAAGTCACGGTTACGACGCGTCCGACACGCTGAGCAACATGTTGCAGCGGCTAGAGTCATATATATATAGAGGCATCGGCTGCGAAGATGGAGTATTAGAACTTTGGAGTGCTGAACGTTTACGTGAGTGTGCGCTGGCGATATAGCTGGTTATATGCGCTTTGCAAGTTCAAACGTTCACGCGTTCACAATGCACGTCTTTCAACATCATCTGCGGACAAATGCCCTGTGCTCAAACCCGATGACGGTGCACTCGCGGAGCCAGGCACGGTGCGACCGGAAGTAACCGAAGGTATTGATAATTGTGACCTTGTACTAGGTACGTGACCGCGTCGGCCTGGCGGCCATGTCTTTTGTGTTCTTCAACTTTCCAGGAGGCCACTCGCTCACTAGGACGAGAACGTCGCCAAATGCCCAAGTTCAATGTTCGCACTCTGCGGGCATACATTACTAGGTGTGTAGCGAGGAACAACCCTTGGATTGAAGCTAACTTGATCGTGTTTACCTCACACAGGCAATGCTCAAAAATACGAAGACTAGGTTCGAAGGTAAAGCGTGGCACTGCTACCAATGGTGGCCGTGACGATGCCACCACACCAGAACCCCCACTCCTACCTCTGACACCAGAAGAAGCAGCGGGCCACAACGCCTCTCAGCCCATCCTCAAGCTGTCCCCCGAAATCCTCGGCCAGATACTCATGCACCTCCGCACCCTCGACCCCTTCTCTGCGTCTTACACGACCGCAGGCTCAGAGCGGAACGGCGTAGACCTCGGCTGGGTGCACATCACACACGTCTGCCGGCAACTTCGATACGTTGCACTCGGGTACAGCGAGCTCTGGAGCGAGCTGGTTTGCAACCCCGGCAATTCGCGTTGGTTCTCGGAATGGCTGGGACGCTCGGGCAGCGTGCCCCTCTCGCTCGTCTTGCATCCGCTCCCGCAGGGAGACAAATCGAATCTCCAACGATACCAAGAACACCTGGAGATTTGTAGGCTTCTGGTGCAGACGCCTGAGGTTCTGTCGAGGCTTCGCTCGGTGCAGGGCGATTTCACGCGCGGCACGCTGGATGTACTTCGGCCGTTGTTCACAAGGTCTGCGCCGCTGCTCAAAGAGCTCGACATCGGCGTATCAGACACACCAGGCTATTGTTATGTTATCCCAACACCGTGGTTTGCCTCGGAGCCGCCACCTCAACTCACTCGACTGGTCTTCCGCGATTTCTATCTGCCTTGGGCGACACTCAACCTTCCCACCCTTACGCATCTCGAGGTCAGACGTACAGTTCATAGGGCCGCTAGGTCTGATCCAGTAGTCGTGGAGCATGTAGAGTTGGCGTGGGACGGACTACCAGCCGACGAGCGGGTCACACAACTCGAGGTGGCCTTTGCCCCCTCCACGGACGAGTTTCGAAGGTGTCTATGCAGTCTTCCACTGCTCGAAACGCTCATCCTACAGAATACCTTACCCGAGCTCGCACTGACGACTCTCGCGGACGGTCAAGTATCACCCAAAATCCCGATGCCGCGTCTTCGTAACTTGGCAATCTCGCACGAGGACAGCAATCTCTGCCTCTCGTTCCTCAATGCTCTCGACATGCCGCACCTCGAACACCTCACCATCGACATCAACGTAGAACCGCGCGGCGATCTCGCTCTCGCGCAGTACGCCTCCCTCATCGACTACGCCACTCTCTACGTGCAACAGTTTGGGCTGCCTATCGGTGCCCTGGGTATCGACATGGAAGACCTACGCTCAACCGTTCGCGTAGCTCTCCCAGATTCCTCTACCCATCTACCAAGCAAAGGCAGCTCTGCGACATTTCGGGAGGTGTTAGCCATGTCTGTCAGCGTAGGCGACATGACTGTGAGAGGCCATAACCAAGAACCCCTCCTCACCCTCCTCCGCGCCCTCCCTCTCCAAACCCTGCACTCCCTCTCCCTAACCGGCGCATTCCAGCACGGCACAATACTCCAAACCATGGCCGCCCCCATATACATGTGTCACTCTCTCTGGCGCCCAATCTTCCAACTCTGCTCCGCCGCACAAGTCGTCCAAGCAGCCAACATGGCCGTTATGCCCCTCGTCGCGCACCTCAGCGCTCCCAAATCCGTCAGCGGGATGCCGCGCTGGGTGTTAAGGCTCGACGAGGAGGTGGTAGGGCGCATGCCGGTGTTCCCGCACCTGAGAGAGCTGTGGTTGCTCCAGCCGACAGGGGATCCTCATTGTGCGGGGTTCGTATTCGAGATGCTAACGTTTGAGTGGGGGCTGGATTGGGAGGGGTATTGTCGGATGAATGGGTGGGAGGGTAGTCAGGATTCGCTGGCGAGCGAGCGGAGGTCGTATGGGCCCGAGTTGGAGGAACATGCGAGTGTGAGGAAGAGGGCGCGGTCGTACAAGTTTGTGAGGATTTTGAAGGACGTTCTGAAAGCTCACAGGGCGTGTTATTATCCTGATCTTGGTGAGGGAACGCCGTTGGAGTATTTGAGAGTTGATGTTGGGTATGAGGAGGCGGGCGTGCCTGTGGAGGATAGGACTGTGGTGGAGTATGCTGGTTTGTTGAAGGGCGTTGCAAAGGAGGTGGTGGTTGTGAAGGTTGATGGCGAAGGGCTGCCCGCAATGTCGGTCACTGCTAGGATGAAACGACGCTGATGCTGTATCTGCCTCTGTAGGCTTGGAGAATGTCTCTAGATTTACGTTGTCTACATCTGTGTTGTTTGTTATATATGACTTGCATGTCGCCTCCATGTAATTTCCTCCAAGTTGAATACTTCGCATATCCTCGTCGCTCATATCTGCCATTGTGCTTTCCACGTTTTATTTTATAAACCTGCTCTGCTTTGATAGTTATCACATATAGCTCCCTCTTCATCTCGCACAAATACTATCCCAAGTGCGAGTACTGTACACTCTTCCATAGTCGTGCACCTCAGCCCAAGCACTACCTCCAGCGCTAATGCCAGTACGCGTGCCACGTGGCAGATATATCGTGCCCCGGCGCTCCCCGTTCCTCTCTCTCCTTCACTCATCCGCCTCCGTATCTTTGTACTAAGAAGTGATTTGGTCACCGCGTCGTTCGTCGTATCGTCGATGGCATTTCGTAGGTCTGCGTCCAGTGGGGGTCGCCGTCATTGCAAGTGACTCAGGGGCCCGCCATTACGTTGCGAATCCCGACGCCGTGTCGTCGAAGAGCCTCTGCATAGGCTGCGTTTACCGGCGACCTGTCGTTGAAGAGCCTCTGCGTAGGCCGCGTGTACCAGCGACCTGTCGTCGTTGAAGAGTCGGGATGGGATGGCCCTTTCGCTGTTCATTCTTTGGCTGCGAATCTCGACGCCGAGTCGTCGAAGAACCTGCGAATTCCGGCGCCGTGTCGTCGAAGAGCCTCCGTATAGGCTGCGAACCCCGACGCCGTGTCGTTGTAGAGCCGGGACGGGATGACTGTGCGTGCGTCCTTGGACTGCGAATTCCGATGCCGAGTCGTCGAAGAGCCTCTGCATGGGCTGCGTGTACCAGCGACCCATCGTCGTTGAAGAGCTGGGATGGGATGGCCGTTTGCTGTGCATCCGTGGGCTGCGTTTGCCAACGACGCGTGTCGTTGAAGACCTATGGAAGGGACTGCCCATTGGCTGTGCATCCTTGGGCTGCGTCTTGCGTTTTTCGATGACGAGGAGGAATGATCTCCGTTATGGGTGGTGCGTTACTTGCGCAATTTTTCGCGTGTAGCACGATCGCATCGCGCCCTTTCATCACTTCAGTCCAACATGAGCGTGTTGATGTGGTGTGGTGAGAGGGGTCGATAGTCTGCTAATGCCCAATCAGGAGGAAATCGCACAACTTCCACCTCTGCGACTAGCTTCCGTAGCCGGTCCTTTTAATCGTTAAATCGCTGATCTTGCTGTTCAGGAAATATCTCGAGGTACATATATATAAGTACTGCGGTACGCACAACATGATACACAAAACACTCCCGCGAGATTGAGATATATCGTTGTGTCGGGCCAGTTGTCGACTGCAACAAGTGCCGTCTCCGCGTCAGGAGCAAGAGGACGACGTAACGTGCATAGCGCCTTTTAACAGTACTTCCTGGGGCCTGGTCCAATCGAATCGATCACGTCTCACAAAGGCGTACGTGGTGTGACTCACGCCCGAGAACATTGCGGGCGCATCGATATAAGTACTGGCGGTGTGTCTTGTCGTGCGTATTTATATCCTGTCTCTAGTGATCACTGCATATGCGCTCCGCCTTCTGACCGGACTCGCTTCTTTGTATCGGTAGCGTGTGTACTAGAGGCCTCACTTGCGCTCTCAATGTCGCCGCCGGTGGTTGCTGGCACAGCTCAGCCCAGACGGGCGCGTGTGATGCGCAATCTGTAGGTGTCTTGTTGGGCGAGAGACATGAAGCCTCGTCGCGTCTTTGCCTCACGCGAATGACATCCGACGCCCACAATGATAATGGATGCCTCAATGTTTCAGCTTCCCCTACTAAGGACCGTCATCAACGTACCGAGGGCGCACTCTTGCAAGTCGGCCTCACACGGTGGCCACAACTTGGAGGGAAAATGAGTATATAAGCACTCTAGGCCGAACAAGTCACTCTCAACCCCCTCCGAGTTCATCTTCTTTCTATTCTTACGTGCTAGTCACATCTCAAGTCAGTGCTGGTCGGTACGTACCTGTTAACTATTACAACTTAAATGTATTCTAGCATGCTAACAACCATCTACATCATTGCTAGCTTGACTCATCTTCTTTCCTTTCCACCTTATTTACGCCAAACCGTTCATATAAATATAAATCTCACGTCTCTTCATTTTCGTCACTTTTCATCCCACCTACACGCCAAACTTCCCCAATTCCTCTGCTCCTATAGATTCATTGGACTTCACGATGCGCTCCTCTACTGCCACTCTCATCACCCTCGCCGTCTTTCTCTCCTCCACAAAACTCACACTCTCCGCTCCCGCTCCCAACCCGTTCAACATCGATTTCCACAAACTATTCGATGTCCCACTGGCACACGACATCGGAATTGGTCCCGTACGCGATATCGGACCCGTCATTCTACCAAGCGCACTTCCCTCTTCATCCACCGTCAGCCCTATGAGTAGCTCCACTCCAACAGGCTCAGCCAACCAAGCTCTTCAATCGATTCTGAACCCAGACGTCGTCGAGCCCGTAGGTTTGATACCCCTTCCCGTCCACCACAACAACCGGCGTGCAGCTGAAATCGAACGCCGTGACGTCGAAGAGCTGATTGGGTTATTCGCTCGGGCCTTGGACGGTGACGACGACTCGGATGAGAGTGGCGCGTTTAGTATTTCTGGGATCAAGAAGCTCTTACCTATAGCGAAGATTGGCGGGAGCATCTTCGGGATTGGGTCGGACCTTCATAGCATATTGTAAGTTGTACTTCATACATCCTTATTGACCCTGGCGTTTGGTTTAAAACTGACGGGTGGATATTCGTAGCTCCAACCCCACGCCTCCTCCAGCACCGATGGTAGCAGCTGCTCCAGTCCCAACGGCAGCACCAGCAGGCCAGGTTCAACGTCGCGACTTCGAACTCGTAGCCCGGGACCTCGACGACCTCGTACAACTACTGGCAAGGAACACCATCGATTCTGACGATAGCGGTGCCTTCAGTATCGGGTCGCTGCTCAAGCCGTTCGCCTCCATAATCGGCGGCCTATTCGGCGGGGGCAGTCCTCCGTCCCCTCCCCCTCCTTCATCAGCCTTCATACTATCTCAGCCTACGCAAAGGCGAGAGATATCCGGAATCAGTCGCCGCAATCTAGAAGAGCTCATTGAGCTCGTCGCTCGAGGCGCAGATTCAGACCTGGACCTGGAGAGCGGCGCATCCCTGTTCACCACTCTCGTGAAGGGAGTCAAGGATTTCATCGGCAGCCCCGAATTGAAAACTGTTGGGAAGGCTCTGGATACTGCGAGCACTATAACTGGGTTTGCTTCTGGATTGTGAGTGCTTTGCCTACACCAATGCGTAGTTCGACAGTGCTGATATGTTGTTGATTTGTCGTGCAGGAAGTCAGCGCTGACACCTCCCCCGCCGCCTCCGCCCGTCGTATCTGCTCCCGCTTCGACACCTGCTGTTATGCAGCCTCCTGCCGCCCGCAGCTTGAATGAGTTGGATTGAAGGTCTGCGGTTGCAGCGTTGACAGCCATATCGTAGTCGCTTCTGAAAGGTCGTTGTGCATTTGTGTATTCGTTTGTTCGTGACTTTGATTCAATTAGATGCTATACCGAGCTCGGAGGGGCTCATCTTTACTTAACACCGACGTGTGGAGCCGTCCGAACGAGAGCGTAGGGGGAACACGGTCTGTCAATAACGGCTTGGGTCTCAGTGCTTTAACCTGAATCTCGTCCCATGACTGATTCAAGGGCTCTAGACCACTCTACCACGTTTTATACTACAGAATAAGGCTATCAGAGTGGCCGATGGAGAGAATATTCAAGTTCATGGTGAGCGTTCGGGCCAAAGGTCGCGAGCCGATTACTTCAGGAACCTTAATTAGACGCGTCCATATACAACAAACACGCGTTGGACCCGTGTTGCCACTCGCTTTCCTCTGCACCACCACCATCCCCGGCTTTCTTGCGTCGCTCATCCCAGCTATCAAGATGGTTGAGGTCTGCGACGAGATCTACGCGCATGGGGTGTGCAATAGGGAAAACTGTCCTTTCTCTCACGACGTCCATTCTTGTCAGACCTGCCGAGCGGTGTTCGAGACGACGCGTGGATACGAAGCTCACCTCGAGACTGCCCTGCACAGGCATCGTGTGATGCAAGCCGAGAAGAGAGCTGCGGGCCTTTCAATACCTGTTCTCTGTACTGTTTGCTCAATCCGACTTGCAGCGGCGAATCACTATGAGGAACACTCGTTGGGAAAACGCCATAAAAGGAATATCCAGCAACAGGGGCTGACAGTAGATCCTGGTCCTGAGGAACTCGATGCTCCTCCCCCGAATAGCACACGCTGCGACACTTGCTCGACGACTATTCCGAATCTTCACTGGGAGCAGCATGTGAAAGGTCGACGCCACGCCACTGCCCTCCAGTTCAACTCCCTGCAAGGCGCCTTGGATGAATCGGAGAAAGACAAGAACGGCGTTGATATAGCACCTGAAACAGTCGACTTTGGGTTTGTCAGCGAGTCTTCGAACCCTCACGCCTCATGGTCAAAGAAGATCGCCGTGCAGAACACCAATGTCACTGGAGTACAGCTAGTCGACGCTCGCTTGTCATCGCAGCTTACCTCTAGAACGACATCTTCAGGGTATGTGATTTGCTTTTTTGGGAGAAGAGCGGGCGAATAGTGACTCTGCAGTCAATTTCAGCTTTATATTGAAGCCCACAGCGCTGCCCGTCTCTATGCAGCGTGACCAGCAAGTCAGCTTCTCGATTGCCTTCAGGCCAGAAGGCAACAACGGACGATACGAAGATCGACTGGAGTTTGTCTTTAGGGATCCACGGCTCAACAAGCGTTTTGCTATTACTCGTTCCGTGGTGGCTGTTATCGGCGTTCAGGAAGACTATGAGCTTCTGAAAGCTCGTCGTCCATATGTTCGCCCGAAACGCTCTGAGCGACTCGAGGAGCCAATTGTAGAGTTTACCCCAGGTGTTCCGCCCCCGGCCATCGTGGATTTCAAATGGGCGGTGAGGTTGTTGCCTTACGATCTTCCTAAAGCTCTGAAGAAGCTCTTGGAGGAATGTGAGGCGGCGGACCTCGCCCCTGCCAAGATTGCAGGCCGCATCCGTGCAACCTTTATTCCGTCACAACTCTCTTCCACCACCTACGCACGTAACTTCTCGTATATGCTCTGGATCGAAGAGCAGCGCGCAAGACGTGACTTAGCTGCGTACAATATGCCTGAGGCTACCCTGGAGCCGTGCAAAAGTGGTCTTTATAGGTGAGATTCTACGTATGCTCAGTGATCAGTCAAGCGGGTTCATCAGTCCTACAGGCTCGAAGTCGCCGGGCTAGCGGAGAAACGCCCGAGTCTCATTGTCAGCGATCGCATCTTTGTGATGAATCATGGTTCGGCTGTGAACCACTGGTTCGAAGGTCATGTTCACAAGGTTGAGATGAACTCGGTGCTACTCCGGTTTGCGCCCAAGTTCAACAGCTACAAGGGGCAGCGTTATCACGTACGCTTCGACTTGAACCGGCTTGTATACCGAAGGATGCATCAGGGCCTCAATACCGCTTTCTCGGAGAGTCGAATACTCTTCCCTGACGCAAGTCATCTGGGGAACCTTCGGCCACTTTCCCAGGCTGCTATGAGTCGTCTAAGGCTTACAGACAGGAAGATTGAGGAGAATCAACCGCAACTGGAAGCAGTCTCTGCTATTGTAGACCGTCCTGCAGGGAGTGTGCCGTTCGTGGTATTTGGCCCGTAAGCTTCTCGTGTTGTTATATTAAGCGTGCCGTCCCTCAACTACTCTATCCTTAGGCCGGGCACTGGCAAAACGGTGACTATCGTCGAAGCCATTCGTCAGCTCGTGCAGACCAAGCCGGGAACGCACATTCTTGCCTGCGCACCCTCCAACTCTGCCGCAGATCTTATCGCTGAACGTCTCAATGGCCTCGGAAAATCCCAAGTTTTCCGCCTGAATGCTGTCTCTCGCGGCACAGAGAATGTTCCCGCCGCCGTTCTCGCGTTGTCGCGGGTGACGAAGGACGAAGGTATCAACAGATTCGTGGTACCGGCTGCCTACGAGCTCATGAACTTCCGCGTCGTCGTCTCCACTTGCTTATCCGCCTCGCTTCCCTATGGTATAGGCGTCACACGAGGACACTTCTCCCACATTTTCATTGACGAAGCTGGACAGGCTACGGAACCAGAGGTCATGATCTCGGTCAAGACAATGGCTGACCCAGACACCAACGTCGTTCTGTCGGGTGACAGCAAGCAACTTGGGCCTATAGTGCGTTCGCCCATCGCTAGAGACCTTGGTCTCAGTCAAAGTTATCTCGACCGTTTAATGGCAAACCCGGTTTACGATGAGACAGAACAAAGAGGCGTGACGTAAGTGCTCAATATATTTAGGTTGAATCAAAACACTCACGTGTATGTCGGTCCTCAGA